>JANHGB010052135.1:0-16957 GCA_026283785.1 Coracopsis vasa | reverse complement strand
CCGCGGCGGCGCGCACGACGCTCCCGAGAACACGCTGGCGGCCATCCGACAGGTCAGCACGGGGAGGCCTCACTGCTCCCGGAGCCGCTCCGCCCCGACCCGGCGTGCCCAGCAGCCAAGGGACGTGCGGGGCCCGGGCGAGGTTCGAAGCGTGAGGCGAAGCTGCCCGATGCTCTGCAGAGAGCGGGCGAGGCCCGGGAGCCTGTCTCCCCTTAAGGCGGTGGTGAGGCTGAGGTCGGTGGGCAGCACTATAGGCCTGTGGGGTCTGTTTGAGGACCTGCCTTCTCAGCAGGCTTCAAGCCCTCCTCGCCCTGAATTCCTCCCCTCCTCACCAGCTTCTTCCAGCCTGCCACCGGAAGCTGTGTATGGATGTCAGTCCTTCATCCCGGAGCGGGATCAGAACGGTTTGGTCAGATTGGAGACTCGTGAGAGCTGTGTTACATACTTGGTGCTGGAGGGTATTTTAGCAGTGTAGCAATAATGAAATACTGTGTTCTGCTGATGTTGCAACAGAATATAGACAGCAGACAGCAACCTAGTAACAGCTTGTTTGCTGTCTGAGCCTTGAAGATCGCCTGGAAGATCAGTAATGAGAATCCACAATCATGGCAAGATCTGATATTGTGAGATCTTCACTGGTACAGCCCTGCCATGAAACTTAACTGCTGCCTCATCTGCGAGGCATCGTGGTGCTGCCAGGGTTCAGAATCTGCTTCTGAGAGCCATCTGAAATTAGCAGCCTCTCAATGCAGTGTACCTGTGATGATGGGACGTTGCTGCTCTGATTTCTTACCTTTGAGCAAGGCAGGGCTCTTTCTTCTGACTAAGCCTGAAGCTGTGCAATAGAGATACTAACTTGGAAGATACCTCTGGAGTAATCTTTAGTGCTGTAACCTCTAGTGCATGCCTGGCATTTGTCTTTCTACTGTGTTGGCGCTTTTCCCAGGAGGGCATTTGGCCTTGAGAACAATTCAACTTGCTTGCAGTTCACTCGGGTGCTTCTCTAAGGAGTTCCTGGGAAAGAGCCAGGGCAGGAGCAGGATGTATGAAATGCTTTGAGGCAGCCCAGCTGCTTATTGCTCTCTGATATGGGCATTCCTCAGCTAGGAGCAGGGATTTGCCTGCATACCTCTAGTATTTACTACAAGCACAGTGTGTGATGCATGTGGGAGGTTTTCTATCTACTGTGTATGGTGGATTGACCATACTTTATGTGAGTGGGGAATCTGACTCTTACAGGAAATACAACACCTGTATGCCATAGAAAGAGGGGTAATAACTTTTCCTTGTGCAAGCAAAGACCCTATGCTCTGGTGGCCTGCTCTGATTCTGGCTTCTAAGTGTTAATCCATAAATTATCTAAAGTTTAGGCATTTGCTTCCCTTCTCTCTTAGAAATTAACATAACTTAAGGACTTGGGGGTTATTAGACCAGAAGGAGAAAGCAGGATTCTTTTCTGCATTTTTATCTTGAAGCAGCCAGAATCCCAAGACTGAGACATTAGCACTGTGGTTTCAGCAGTAAAATAAGTTAATGCTTTCAGTTGATCTATGAATGCTTCTCACAATAACTTGGATAAAACCTACTTTGTTCCACAGATCAAGGTTACTGAATAGAACATTATTAGTTTATCTTTTTTTTTTTGGCAGAACACAAACTATATCTGTGCCTATATTCAATATCTATAAAGCTGTCTCCTGTTGTGTATGTGATTTTGTTTCTTCTTTTTTTCTTTAAGGCAGCTGAGAATGGAGCGACGGGTGTTGAGCTGGATCTCGAATTTACTGCAGATGGGGTTCCCATCCTAATGCATGATGAAACAGTGGAAAGGACAACTGATGGCTCTGGAAGATTGCGTGACTTGACTTTTGAGGAAATTAGGAGGCTTAATCCATCTGCAAAGCACAGGCTACGGTAACTGAACTGTTGCTGTTCCAAAACTACTGTTTCAACAGTGAAAAAAAAATATTCTTGGTAAAGAAAATTATTGATTTGATCTATCATGGGTTAAAAATTCTCTAAATTTAAAAATTAGTCCCATATGCTACTTCTGATTTGAATTTAGAAGTGTATGAGACTGTGTCTCCTTATATATCCTGGCTATCAGAACAGTGGAGAAGAGTCAAGGTAATTGGCTTTCAAGGATAAAATCCACAGACGTCTAATGTGAAACAGGTTAATCTATACATAAGCTTCCCCTAAACTGGCTGCAGGACACCAGCGATACTGGGAGTTTCAAGATACATCAAAATTGGCTTGAATAATTACTTCTAAAATTAATTTTATTCACATTTATTTCTTGAGTAATTGTGTCTTGGGGATTATAAACATCAGGATTATAGTGTTGAAAAGGAGCCAGACAGATTTCATGGGTAGCCTCAGGTAGAAGCTGTGATTAGGTTCTTTCCAGTGTGTGGAGGAGGAAGTATTTTTATACGTTACTAACATTTTGATAACAATGCAACTGGTACAGTATCAGAAGTGAATCCTTTTTAGAGGAAGAGCTTTTAGTGTGTGCTCCTGAGACACTGCATTAGGGATTTCCAGGCTCTTGTAAATGTACCACCTGTGAGTCTGTGGTACAAGTAGCATCTTCCCCATCTATTACTGGGAAGGTGATCACCTGAACCATACAGCCAGAACTTCCACATAGGCAGTTACCACTGACCAGCTGCTGTATATTGTCACCTTACCAGGAGTAATTTATGGATGTGTGAAGCTGCTTCTCCTATATCCTCAGGTTGTCTGGCTTATTCTGCCAGAATCTGTGATTCTGGCTCAGGGCTAGGGATGCAGGCACAGCAGGGTGAAGTCAGGAGTCCCTAGGAAACAGCTCTTTGTAGTTGTGTGCTCATGTGTGTGCACATGTGTGTCTTGACTGCATTCCAGTGAGAAGTTCTTTGTCTCTGCAGGAGCAAATTCCAAGATGAAAAGGTACCAACTCTGAGAGAAGCTGTTGTGGAGTCTATGCAACACAATCTTATAATCTACTTTGATGTCAAAGGCCATGCTAATCAGGTACTACTTGCTGTACTAAGACACCTTTTTTCACCTTTTCTCTGGGTTTCTAACCTGCTTTTCTGTTGGTCTCAAACTGATGTGTGGGACAGTCCCTTCTCTAATGAATGAGACTGGGTCTGCTGTTTGTGTCATCCAAAGCTGGGCTGTCAAAGCAAAGATATGTTCCCTCGTCCCATTCCATTGTCCCGGGAAGCTGCAACTTAAAATCAGCATGAGACTTGTGTGAGTATTGAGTTTAGCTCACACCACCACCACGAAACAAAGCAAAGTGAATTCCCAGCCTGTGCTGAGGGGAGTTAGTACCTTGTCTGCAGCCTCCAATTAGGGATCCTGCTCTTGTGTATAATTTGTGTTACTGAACGCAGATTCAGATGATCAATCATTAAAATTCTATGCAAATTGGAATATTTTCTCTAGTATAGCAAAATATGGAGAAGAAAAATCCCCTTGAAATAAACTCTAGGTGTGCTTCATTTTATCCACTATATATTCAAGGGTATTGCGAACACCAAGAATGCTACTCACTACTGTAGACAGAATCATGAAAACGGCTTATGTTGCAAAAACCAAAATGTCATTTCTGTGTTGAAGCTATAAACAATACCCCATTTTTTATTCCCTGCTTTCCATATCAGTGTTGCTACACAAGTATTTTTCAAGGGGATTAATTCTAACAGGACTTTGCAGTATGTATATGGGTGTATGTACAGATATAACACCTGAGTATCTCTCCAATTGGCAGGCAGTTGATGCCCTGAAACAGCTCTACCTGGAGTTTCCATCTTTGTACAACAGCAGCATAGTCTGTTCTTTCATGCCAGATGTTGTGTATAAGGTGATGTTTCCTTAATGTTTACTTTGGGGTTTTTTTAATTTTGGCTGGGAATTTGTTAGATGCATAACTGCAGTTCAGGATTACTTTTGGGTTGTTAAACTTGCCAAGGCTTTTGAAAATGAATGAAGTATACAGTTAGTCTGAAAAAGAGGTGGCTCAGGGGGAGCCTTGTCGCTCTCTACAACTGCCTGAACAGAGGGTGGAGTGAGAAGGTGGCTGGTCTCCCTTCCCACGTAACAAGTGATAGGACAAGAGGAAATGCCCTCAAGTTGTGCCAGGGGAGGTTTAGATTGGAGACTAGGAACAATTTCTTCACAGAGAGGGTGCTCAGGTATTGGAATAGGCTGCCCAGGGCAGTGGTGGGGTCACCATCTCTGGAAGTGTTCACAAACTGTGTAGTTGAAGCCCTCAGTGATATGGTTTAGTGGTGGCCTTGGCAGTGCTGGCATAATAGTTGGACTTGATGATCTTGAAGGTCTTTTCCAACCTAGTTGATTCTATGATTCTATAATGTATAATGTTATTGGATCACTCTGTGCTCATTAGATGCACATAGGAACCTACAGCAATTCTGTTCATTCTGAAAGCTGTGTAGAAAAAGGTGCATCGCTTTTACAGTTGGCATGTGGCCAGATATCTGTGCAAAAGAGACCTGTTAAATAGACCTCATGGTTTGATGGAAGTGTAGACTATTCTTAAAACTGCCTCCTAATTCTCATTGCCCTGTCCATTTACTGTGTATTTTATTCCATTGCCTCTTATGCAGTTTTTTAACATCAAAGCTGTTGTTTATTCAGTATGTTTTAAAGAAAAAAAACCCCAGTAAAATACCATAAGGAGCTTTCTAAAAGAGAGACAAAAGAATCAGGAGGGGAAGGGGAAATCTGCAAATGCAAGCTAGCACTTTGTATCTAACCTCTCACAGTTCATATTTAATGCAGCTTAGTTTTTGTATGAATTAGAGTCTTTTCTCCTTCATCTTCCAGATGAGACAAGCTGACAGAAATGTTGTAACAGCACTAACACACAGGCCTTGGCAACTGAGCCATTTTGGAGATGGGACACCCCGTTTCAGTTCCTTCTGGAAACATCACTTGTATATGATGCTGGATGTCGTTCTAGATTGGAGCTTACACAGTTTCTTGTGGCGATTGTGTGGGGTTTCAGCTCTCCTCATACAGAAAAATTTTGTTTCTCAGTAAGTGTTAAGCTTCCTAACATGTTGGGAGGTATTACCATTCTGTTAGTACAGAAGGATGGAGTTAACATAGTATGTGCTAATCAATGTGTTCCGTTTAGTGTTGTGTAAGGTTGAGTAATTCCTTTACCCCATGCTATTTTATTATTTTAAGCCTCTATCACTTTAATCTGTATTTTTATCTTATGCTTTATGTTTAAAGGGGTAGAAAATTGTTGCTTTTGTTGTTTACAGTAATAAAACACAAACAGATGACATTGCAAAAGGACACTCTATCATTTTTGATGTGATAACTGGTGTGAGACTAAAACTCAGATGTAGCCTCAGCACTGTCTGCCTTAAATATGGTAGTGCCAGCCTTCCTCTTACAGTGTCCTTGTTCCTTGCAGAGACTATGTGAGGCACTGGTCTTCAAAAGGGATTCAAGTGGTTGGCTGGACAGTGAACACGTTTGCAGAAAAAAGCTACTATGAAAGTGTCCTTGAATCCAACTACATCACCGACAGCTTGGTGGAAGACTGTGATCCTCATTACTAGACCTGTGCTGTGCGCACACCACCCAAAGTAAGCTCTCTTGCCTGGGCAGCCTGAACTTCCCATCAGGAGGGTACCCACTAGCACAGATGGGATTGCCAGTGGCGATTCTGTACTTCTGCTCTGTGGTCAGACCTCAAATGCAATAACCCTCTGATGCAACACCAGAGAAAGCCAAGGTACAAGGACATTCAGTCTGAGTAAATCACACTCTAACATAAAGGGATCCAGTCTGACAAGTGACCTGTTGTTTTGTGATTCTCAGACTCTTCCTTTGCTTTGTTCAGCTCTTGATTATGAAGCCAAATCAGCAATTTTTGGTGGCAAGTTTTAAAGTCATATCTTGATTTTTTGTAATTTAAACAGCTGTATAATAATTTGAGGTTGATTTATGGTATCTTAAAAACACCTACATTACTGTTCTTAAAACAGAACCTGAAAATAATGGTGCCAAGTAGAGTATGTGTATGTTTCCCTCCTGCTGCATAGAAAAATGCCTGTGCTGCATTTTGACCAGGAAAAGCAAGCCAAATTTCAGTGTTCAGTGTGTAGACTGTGAGAATCAATGAATAAAACTTGAATAGCTGCTTATCTTCCAGACTTTAAAAAGAACCAAGGGAGGATAGGTTATTTCTTCTAATGACACAAAACATGAATGTATTTATTTAAAGAAAGCTATGTAGTGAGTGCTGGAAGCAGTAGAACAAATAAGAGCTGAAATGCCTTTTAACTTTCCTTATTGTTTGGATGATTGAAGGGCACTCACAAAGATATGTGGGAAAGTGTAACCCAGGTTTAACTTGAAATCAAAAGTTACAATAAACAAGTAATCTGATAACTCACGGGTATGGTGTTCTTTATCAGCTGCACAGCAGCAGATTGATGTAAGCCATCAAAGCCAGCGCAGGTTGTGTACTGTTTGTTCTAACACGTAAAACCCCAGGTGTTCCCATCAACATGCAGTGAACAATTTTGGCTCTGCTCTGGAAGGAGATGGTGGTTAGAGAAGACTGTAAATGCTTAAAAGAGTAGAAAACTCCTGTGGAGCCAGCCCTAGCATAAATTAGACCACCTTTTCTTCATGGCCAACACGTGGAGTTACTAAGTTTAATGATTTCATTTCAGAAGAATGTAATACTAATTCCAACAGAAATGAGGAATTTGAGCATTTAACTTGTTACAGGCTGCAGGCTATTCAGACGCGGTCTCACGAGACACTGTTGGCTGCATGTAGCAAGGTACATATTTGACCAGGAAGTGTACCCACATTTGAGTAAGGTAGTTCCTTGTGCTGCTTCGGTGGTGCTGAATTCACCGTTTCCCTGTTTGGGCACTGCTGTGTTTCAGGTGGGGCACTGCACTGTGCACTAGGTGAGCCCTTTACAAGGTGCTAGGGAAAAGCTGCCTTTCCCAGAAATGGAACAGCAGACTGGGGGTGCAGCTGGGTACTGTACTTTGGACATAAATGCTCTTGAGAGCATGCCTCATGGTTAGAATTGGTTCTCATTCACAGAGCCAACTGGGACTCTTAAAAAAACTTCTGTAAAAGATGGTTTGCCTAAAAAAGAGACAAAGTGTAATTAAAAAAACAGTAAAAATCAGTCATTGGTAGAAAGAACTACACAATTGTCCCAGTTAAGGTAAATCCAAAGTTATGAGTTAGCAGCAGATTAATGCTGCCTTCTGCAAGGGGTGATGGATATTTTTGCTTGTACCTTTAGCTATAGCTAAGCATGAAGAAACATAAGGATAAGGAGCTGATTTTTAATGGCAGGATAAGACAAGACCCTCTTCAGTTCATGTCCCTCATCTACCCTGCACTGCAGAACCACCCCACCTCATCTCCTGGTGCACATCCTATCGCATGTGTATGCTATGCTTGTAACCTCTACCTGTGCTGCTATGTTCTACAAGCACTCCCTGATCAGTCAGCAGGAGGCCAAGTGCCCGTTGCTATATGAGTTGCTGGCACTGAAGTCATTGTCCTTAGTGCAAACACCAGGCCCATTTCAATAGTCACAGCCAGACTCCAGAGCTCTGCATGCAGAAAAACATATTAAATACAATTGAACCTCTGGTCCCACATTGTATATGAAGTTCATCCTTTTTTCTGTACCTTTGATGACTGTTTCTGGATTGTCTTTCACCCAAATTACAAGCACAACAGCAAAATGTGCCTCTTTCCTAAGGCATTTTTATGTCTAAAGCAATGAGAGAGAAATAAACCAGGAAGCAGTAGACAATGGGCTAAAAAACAAACAAAAAATTGTCATCAGGGCAAAGTTGTGCCTCTGAATAAAAAGAAGCTGCATCAAGTGTCTCAAAGTCATACGTGATAAAGAAAATCTCACTTGTGTTACTTCCAATCTATCCTTTACAAGAAAGGGTGTATAAACTTCTTGTTTACAAGCAGTGGTTTTACACATGAGACTTTTGATGAGTAATCACTTTAAAAAGGAGTTTGATAACTTCTAATGTCTGTGATAAGCTATAACAATGGCTCAGAAAAGTGCAAATGGAATAGAAACTTAAAGTGGTTCACACAAATAATTTTGCAGCCGTTACGATGTCTCCAGCATTAAAAACAACTGCACTTTAATTTCCTTCTATTTTTACTTGGCCAATGCATTGCTTTTGGTTTAGATTAGATAAAAGCAGTTAGAACAATATAACTGTTATAAAAATAGTTTTGGAACAAAGCTTTATTTACAATTAGGCACAAGTTTCCTCTCTTTAGTCAAGAGCAAGTGACTGCTGTGGAGGGATCTTTACAGTGTCAGAGTGTGAGCCAGTCCTGGAGAAGGCTGTCAGCATGGTATCCCTACTTCAAAACCAAACCAAACACACAGGATATTCCCCGTCACAATAATAAAATCCAGTCAGGATGCATTTTGCCATCTGTTCTCTTATTTTTTTCCTCCATTTAAGGGTAAAAAGGGAGGTGCGAATGGTTCTTACAGTCCTTAGTGCAATTGAGCACTGCTTTCTGCAGAGCATCACTCACTGAACGTTCATTATTGATTCTGCTGGCTCGCAGTCAAGGATAGGTGTCATCATCTTCATCTTCCCACTGAGCTGCTTCTCTGGCCCGCAGAGCGATCGCCACTGCCTCCGACATGCAGGGCCCACTGCTGTATGGGCCTCCCTCCAGCCCTGCTTGTCACAGAGGAAATAACATTAATTGTGCTGTTGTCACTACGTTAACCACCCCCACTAAAGTGCCCCATGCTGTTGAAGTGTCTCATCTGTCCCGTATTTGGAATGCAGTTACATGTTTGTGTAAACCAGGAATAGTTCAACCTACTACACAAAGTTTCCGTAGCTTTTTTTTGTTCAGGACATACCATGTCCTAGGGACTTTACATCATTAATAGCAGCCTCTGCTGAGGTTCACACCAAGAGGTAAAACATCTCTCTAATGTGATGTAATATTCTTGCCTGTGGCTGCTCCCATAAAACAAAATGGCTCATTTACCCAAAGAAATTCAACTCTCTGGGATACAGAAGCTTGTGATCAGTCTTCAGAAGTCACCACCAACAGCACAACAAGCACTCCCTATAGGAAATGTTTACCCTAAACCCCCAGTCTTTTTGTTTTCTCTTCATACAAGATGCTCAAATCCTGCCTCTCTTACATCTGTTATGAGCAGTGTCTGTACTGTAACAAACACTTACTGAGCTGAGCTTCTACGAGCTGCTTTCTGTGTTCAGCATTTGTTGCTTACCTTGTGGGAAGCCAGTCCCCCTCAAGACCCCAGCAGCATAGGGATACTGAAAACAAAATTCACAAGGAGATTGAGGTTGATGTTTCCCTCATGTGCCATTTACCTTGTATTTAAAGATACTGGTTACCTATAACACAACCATACTCTCTAGATCTTAAGCAGGCTTGTATGAGCATTCCAACAGCTATTCTGATTACATTTTGCTCAAGTTAATCTTTAAAATTATTTCTATGCATACGGGATGACCTCTTTGTTCAACATACACCCCTTGTCTGTATCTTGCCCCAGGCTCTATATAGGAAAATCCAGCAGAGATTTCTGCTTTTGACCATCTCACCTCGTTGTAGGATGCATTTTGATTACTGTCAAATGCCCTTCCTGGGTAGCCTGGCACTTGCTGGGCATGCTGCCTGGTCGGGTGGTATGAAGAAGAGCTTCTCTGAAAGACAGAATAGCTGCATTAGCAGTACTATGGTCTGGCTTCCAATCCTTTACAGCTTTACAGCCACCCTAACCCTAACCCTTGCTCTAGGGAGGTGGCTCTTCTGTTAGATCCACAATGAGGTTATTCTGGCATCTCCTTTTGAAATCTGACCTTATTAAGTACAAGAACACCCATATTTTGTAGCAGACCCTGCCCTCAGGGTCCCAGGTGGGACTCCCGGATGCAGCCACAGGGTTGTCAAGTGTTTGAAAATCCCCAGCAGACAGAAAATGCCCATTCACTTTACGGTCCCCTCTTTATAGTCAATATTGATTTATATTTGCTTATATTAGCACATATGTATTACTATTTATCAACATATCAATATCAATTATTACCAATGCTTATTTACATTTATTTGTATCATGACATTAATGACAGCCAGTCATACCAGGGTATATGTTTTATGGGGAGAAAGGAGAGGAACTGAACAAATCCTTTTTCTTCAGCAGTACGTAGGGTCATACAGTTTTCACTCAACCCAAATGAAAACCACACTCCACAGCACCTAAATGTGCATGTTTTAACACTAATTTGATGGCTCAGCAGGCAGGACTGACTGGAAAAATTAGTTCAAGCTTAAGACATTAGATGCCTATCTTGATGTTATCTGGGATTTAAAATGGGGTTAGGTCAAAGCACTCAGTTTTACCTCAGCTGAAAAGGTTGGGTGGAGGAGCAAACCATGAAACCCCAAAGAAATAGTCTGGGGAGGAAGGCAGCTTCCTCTTCAGTCTAAGCAAGGTTCAAGTGTGGCCAAGCCCTTTAGTGACCATCACTGCACTCCTAGATGAGGAATTCTTTCTTGCAGTTTCACAACCATAAATGATGTCTACTGAGGGTAAGAACTTCTCTATGTTCTTCCCAGGCTGAATTCTAATCTGGAGCACATAGTTAGGCAACTTCCATGGTATCCTTTTCCCACCTGGAGTTAATTAGCCGTCAATCAACTTACATGAAACTTCAAATACAGACATATCCCAGCGTGACAGCCTGTTTGCAAGGCTAGAGGAACCTCATGAAATTGCACCAAGCACATAACTGAGATGGTATCTAAACTATCAGACTGACCTGCTGGCCTTGTCCTCCTGGTGCAGATGGGGTTTGCTTTGCCATTTGCAGTGTCCGTAGTTTTTCAAGTAAAAACATTTTGTCTTTTCCTCCCTGTGGTCAAGATACATTTGATCATTAGCTCAAGGCCAGTAAGCAACCACTGACTGCAATAATCATTACAATTCCTTTTATGCTAAAATAATCCGTCTACAGAGGGAGCTGCAGCAGCACAGTTTGAGGGTAAAATCGTTCTGCAACAACTCTGAGTTTCCCTGCAGCTCCCATGGGGGAGGGCTCCCACCTCCCTTGCCCTGTCGTAGGAAAAACAGATCACAGCTCCACAATAGCACTGATTGTTTCATGAGACAATCAACAAGGAAGCCAAATTTTTTTGAACAGATAAAGCTGAAAGTCAAACTTACATTAATAATTTGCTTACGTAAGTGTTTGATCATGGTCTTTCTTCCATCTATTATTTGCCAGTAAAGATAAGCAATAATTCTAAAAAATAAAAAATAATATTAAAAAAAAAAAGAAGTCCAGCATATGAGCACTTCCACCCATGAGTATTCCCTCCTAGTCATTGCCTAAACTGAATGTTATCTATTAAAAAATACACACATGTATGCACATATATAGCCCCTGCCCATGGCAGGAAGGTTGGAATTAGATGATCTTTAAGGTCTCTTTCAACCTAAACCATTCTATGATTCTATTATCTATACATACACACACATATATATACATACGCATACACACATGTGTATTAAAAATATATGCATACAATTACACAAGGAATGGCAAACACATGAAGTTGTTTGAAACATTCTCTTAGAAAAGACCCAAAGATTTGTGGATCTGTATTTGAATGAAAGGTACAATTAAAGTAAGTAAAAAATACAAGCTGCATTTCCGATAACAAATAGCAGCCTAATGCTCTTATCCAACTTTGTGTCACTTGCTGACATATATGCCTGGACTCTAAATCACAACACTGAACACTTACTGCTTCCAGGCCAGTCTTGATCCCACCAGAATGAGTGGGATCTGGTTTCATCAGGACAGGTTTGGGTTCTTCAGTGTGTGGCCTACACTAGAAATATCAGGCAGCACAGCTACACCACCAAACCCTACATACTGGGTTTGCCAAAATAATATACTTCAGCCAAAGGGACAGTGTGAATTTACCAGAGATTAGCTGGAAGCAGACTGCAACCTACTTAACAGCATTTCCCCATGTAGTGTGTTCACTTGAACACACTGTTTGTGCACTACTATGCCCTTCCACCACAGTGTGCCTCTGGTATTTCAGCTATCCTTTACATGCTATCATCTCCTCTAATGACTCCACTGATGAGAAATGGTCAGAAAAGTCAAAGCAACCACCTCCCAGACTTCTGCTTTTTATGTTGCTCAGAGTCCTAACATACGTTTGGCCTGCACTGGCTGTGCTTGTGAAAGCTTGCTTTTCCCTGCTGATTTATTACCCAATGAGGAAGGAAGAAACTAAAAAAGCAATGGTGAAAAAAAATAGAAATGCAATCTATGCTGCCAAGTGCATGCAGCATGTTTCCCTTCACTGACGTTCCTAAGGCAAAGTGTGCCAGTGATAATAAGATCTGCCTAGGCACAGTAAACAAGAAATAGTTAAAAGCAGTGTATCCTAGGGTTAGCATGAAGCTGGTTTGTAAAGAGCTTTGTCACCCCAACACAAAAGGAATAGGTTTTGTAACTTCTTTATGTACTTCAAATACATGAATTTCCAATATATTAACCATTTCTGATACTTTAAAATGGACCTTGCAATTATTTTAATGAAGAATGGCTATGTCATAGGCAGTTTTTTCCACTTGAGGTCCTTTTCCAGTGCTTTTCATTAGCAGGTACTTACAGGATAGCAGTGGATAGGATGAAGAAGAAAAGTTCACTTGTAATTAAGTTATGGTAGATCCACACTACCCATTTTGAGGCAGTGTAATTCTCCAGTATTTCTATCCACTCAGAGACTGCAGCATACATAGAAGACAAACCTCTGAAAGGACCACATCCTTCTGAAGGTTTTAACCTGAAAGTGTGAGAAAACAGCTACTTAAAGCTTCATATATTGACCAGTGATTTAGTTAACATTGTGATTTTGTGCATTAAGATGCTCATTAGTTTGCTATAGCTCTCTTTGAACCCCCCAGGAATTTCCATGATCTCTGTTTGATTTTTAACTTGGGTCAGTCTCCAGCCATTGAAATGCCCACCCCAGACTATGCAGTGAGAGATAAGAGACCCTGCTGCTATGCACAGGTACCAAGCCCTTGACATAAATACAAGAAGTCAATCAGTAGTTCAAGCTACAGCTAATAGAAAATCCAGATTGTCAAAGTTTTACCCACATCATTTCACCTTGCCTTTGAAGACATCAGTCACTACAGATTTTCAGTAACAACAGGATGTGTTGAAGTAAGGCAGCCTATAGCAAGAATTAACATTTTCAGGTAGACTGAAATAGGGAAGTATTGTTTGCTTTGAAACTGAACCGCTGCAGACAGCCTGAAATTTCCACTTGCCATCTGGAAATGTTTGCTCTGAAGTACTGCATCCCACCTGGTTTCATGTGTAGTCACCTGCCTTACTAAGCATCAAAACTATGTGGCTGAGAATTGCCAGGAAAAAGAAAAGGGGTATCCATGCTGCCCTCCTTACTGTGGCCAGTGATGTGGAGGTAAACAAAGCAGCTTTAAACTCCTGGTAACAACCAAGATGCATTATTGCAGAGGTCAGCACTTACTGCAAAAAGAGTCCCTGAAGTTCCTAAATAATCCAGAAGTTTACCTCAATTGAGTTTTTCCAGCTGCTTTTCCATTGCAGACCCAGTATGGCCTATGACATAAATAAGCTCAGGAACTAGGGCTAGGTCACAGAAACCTTTAAGGAGGAGGAAAAGCCAAATTTGCTGTGACATTTAAATAGAACCCAAAACTTCAATGTAACCTTGTTTCTCCTCCTGCTTTCTTATGTGTTAACCACATTCTTAGAAACTCACTGAGCATGTCTTGTTTTCAGAACACAGAACAGCTCACGAACATCTGAAACCTTCCATTAGCAACTAATACAGCTTTATCAACAGAAAACCACAGGTTATTCTGCGTTGTATCAGGTCACACAGCGTAACATATCAGGCTTAAATGCCAGTGATCTTCCACACCTCCAGACAGTGACTCCAATGACAGACAGGACTCCAAGGAAGGAAGGGAAAAACAGCAGGAACATGAAGGATGTTGTCATTTGAGCAGTTCTCCAGACTTTGCGAGGGGGTTGGCAATTCATCATCAGACTGACCTTTAAAGAGATGAAGGTACGCTGACTCTTGGAATGGTGTTACCTGCCACAGCAACTCAGTTTAAGTCAATCCCATTGAAATTGCTGCCAGCAATTTCTGGAATAGCATGTATCAAAAGTTTCCAATAACTTCTTTTATAAGACTATGACAGATAAACTGTAGAAAATGTCAAGAATATAGTCTTTAAGTACTAAGAGGCAAAACGATGGGTTCCTCAGGAGTCTGCTGGGTAGACTTTGCTTTTGTAGCGTATGTAAACCCATAGTTTAGGGAACATAAGTTTTGACAGCGACATGGTCAAAGGAGGTGATCCTGCCCCTCTAGTCTGCTCTCATAAGACCCCACTTGGAGTACTGTGTACACTTCTGGTGACCTCAGTGTATGAAGGACATGGAGCTGTTGGAACGAGTCCAAAGGAGGCCATGAGGGATAATAAGGGGGCTGGAGCACCTCCCATATGAAAACAGGCTGAGAAAGTTGGGGCTGTTCAGCCTGGAGAAGAGAAGGCTGCGTGGAGACCTCATAGCAGCCTTAGAGGATCTGAAGGGGGGGCTACAAGGATGCTTGGGAGGGACTCTCCGTTAGGGACTGTAGAGATAGGACAAGGGGCAATGGGTTAAAATTTAAACAGGGGAAGTTCAGGTTAGATATAAGGAAGAAGTTCTTTACTGTGAGAGTGGTGAAGCACTGGAATGGGTTGCTCAAAGAAGTGGCAAATGCTCCATCCCTGGTGGTGTTCAAGGCCAGGTTGGACAGAGCGTCGGGAGATATGGTCTAGTGTGAGATGTTCCTGCCTATGGAAGGTGGGTTGAAACTAGATGATCTTAAGGTCCTTTCCAACCCAAACCATTCTGTGTTTCTCTGAATTTTGAACCACTCTTTCTAGCTATAGCTTTGTTCTACATGCAACACTACAAACTGTTTGGTGACTCAACAATTGATCTATCATCTAGTATACTACTGAGACAAAGAACTGTGAAAAGAAAAGATTTCCATTATGATCCTTAGTTGAACCACCCTGCTTATGCTTAGATAACTTGGGAGGCCACCGGAGTAAAAAGGTAAGCAGGAAGCCAAAATGACAGCCACAGGTTGAGTGTTTATATTGATATATGCACTTGTACGTTATTAAGTCCCGAGCCTTTAGTTTTACTTTATTCTCTCCCCATTCTCTCTGAGCTCTTAACCCCTCCTATAACCCTTCCTATAACCCCTTCTTAACCCTTCCACACTTTTCCCCTCTCCCAAGTTTTACAAGTTTGTAATTCAAGGGCCTGAATCTAAATTGTGTTCCTTTAATGCAAACTCCACCCTCCAAAACCCAGCCAAAAAACCTGCGCCCCTAAATACAAGGTCCCAGAGCCTCCAAACAAAACCAGCACTTTAACACTATACATTCTGCCCAGATTTCAAACTGTGTCAGTTTATGATGAATACATGTAAATCTTGTTACCTTTTTCACAAAGAATACTATAGAAAATGATATTATCTGGATACCAGGCATCAGAGGTGAGAAGAGGATACCGATCCTACAAGAAAGGATTTATAAGAAAGTTAAATCTTCACTATTCACCACCCAGCTCTCAGTGCACTGAAAGCAGAAAATATCACAGTAACTTAATATACAGGTAGTGTTTGGGTATTTGGAAATGTAATTATTAATAGTATTGTTATTAACATTTATCCTGTAACAGAAGTCAACCTTTAAAATGCGCGACTTCAAACATACATGTCTATGTACATGCCTGCAAAACTTTCTTGTAATAGGAGTAACATACTCATTCCTAGAAATAAGGCATCTTTTCCAGGGTTTAATACTGAGACTATTTCAACAGCAATACCATTCCAATGGGGAAGTAAACAAAACTAGGGTGTCCCTTTTATGGGTTTCTCCAAGACCAGTGGCCACAGGGTAAATTACTGGGTAAAGTTATTGTTAATACCTGCACAATTACAAGAGAACTGGCACGTCACAATCCTTACACGGATAGTTAATATGTCGTCTCCCTCAGGCATGTATCCTGTTCTTTCCCCCATGATGGGAAGCATTCAGAAGTGTCAGAGTAAGAATGTTCCATGGTATTTCTAAGTGCAAATGAGGTTTTGGTTGTAAATGTAACACTTACCAGGTCAAAGTCTGTGCATAGATCAAATCTAACACATTTCTTCCTATATCAAATTCTGGCAGCCCCAGGCTCACACAGACTGTAGTTCCAATAATTCTGGAAGAAGAAGCCACAACCAGAGCATAATAGCATTTGCTAAATCATAAAACCCTTTGTAGAAATCTCTACAGAAGGTCTCCTGAATGCAAGCATCAAGGACAAATTATTTAGGGGCTGCATTAATCACGTCATGCAAAGCAGCCACAGCTTACTGATAAAACAGCACATTAAAAATGAAACAGAATTGGGGAAAATCAGGTTCCCATAACATACAGCAGGGCTGGAATATGACCTAGGGTATTGTTCAAGCAACTAAAAAAAAATATAAAAAAATAAAAGAAAAAATAAGGATTTTTAAGTGTATCAGAAAGGTATGCTCATGCTTCAACAGTCCAAATGGCAAGTTGCCTCAGTACAAAATTGTAACAGCTTTTCAGTTGCTGAGTCCTGAGAATTTTCAGCCTCAATCAGTCAAAAAAATGAATCTTTTAAATTGATACTCATCATATATCCTACTTCACACTAACTGAGGTTGCAAGCAGCTGAGACATATACAGATAAGCAAGTACTCAGAGATTTCCTACTGAGGACCAGCAATCCATTTTTACCAT
>JANHGB010052133.1:17828-54290 GCA_026283785.1 Coracopsis vasa | reverse complement strand
TTTTTTGTTTTGTTTTTTTTTTTTTTTTTTGCTTGAGGGAGAGCCTGATGTTACCTGTATTTTTGTCAGCTTGTTTGTCAAAATAATTCTGTAGCTCTGCAGAAAGTTTTGCCAGACATTCACTGTCACCACATAACAACCTTTAGTTCTTTGCTGAGGAATCATTTATCTGGAGCTTCCTTCCTCACACTTTCTTACTACTTTGAGTGTAGTCACACGGGATATATTGGGTGTATCTACAGTAGCATTTTGGTTTAGATTAGGAGTATGCTTTGGAAGCAAAACTCCCAGTTGTCACCACTTTCTGTGCTTTGGTTTGTATTGCAGAGGCATTTCAAAGACTCAGACTTAATTACTTTAAACCTGAAGATACTCTCCAAGAGCATCCCTTTTGCAGTCCCACTGCCACACAGTGTTCAGCTCATGGAATCAAATCATAGCTCTACCCCAAAGTAAAATTCTCAGTGTATGTAATTGTGTCAATTGGGTCCTTGGCAGCAACTGTTTTGTTCTTCAGATTCGCTGCTATTGCTCTGCATTCCTGGCTGATGTGAGTTTAGTCATGGGTAAACATAATGCACTTAAAGGCTATTATTCATGACCACTGTACTTGCTTCAGATAAAAGAGTCCAGCTATTCAAGCCTGAGTTAGAATAGATAGTATCAAAGTGGTTGACAACTTGAGTTGGATTTGGAAGCTGACACTTAAGCAGTAATTAAGTCTGAACACCAGAGCTATAATGAATCTGTTTTTCTGTCTCTGTTGCCTTTTGCCCTTTCCTACTTTATCACTCTGAGCTCTCCTACATTCTCTAACATGCTTATTCTTGTGACACAGTTGCTAATGCAGATCACCACCATATTCTGACACCTCTGAGCTCTGAGCACCTGGCTGAGCTCTTTCCCTGTTCTCATCTCTTCAATGTTATTTGACTTGCTAGTTTGCAGCAGTCTGCAGAGGCTGTGGCTGGTCCTGAGCAGGGTGTATGCTTTCTGACTGCCTGCTTTCTGATGGTGAAAATGGGTAGTGATTTACAACTGCCAAAGGCTCTGTGCTTCCTGAGATACTGCCGCAATTGGTAAACCCCATCTTTACTTCAGCGAGAACATTAATGGCTTTTCTCTGTTCTTCTTGGTCATTGATCTTTGTGGAAAACTTATGGTAGCACAGAAGAAATCTCCATGTCAGATTTAGTTAAAAGCTATTGGGGGAGGGGAGGGTGGAAAGAACAGAAAGTAACACAGATTCATTAGTTTTGTGTCCAAACAAAACCAGGATAAAAACATGTCCTTCTGAGAAAGCTTTGTTTAATTGTTCACCACTCACACTTGAAAAAAGAGAGAAATTGGTTATCATTATGTCAACACTCAGATGGATTATCAAGATAAATACTCCAAATTTTAATTCCCAAAGCATAGTGGGATTGTCTAACGTAAAGTAGCAATGTCTTTTAACTGTAGCTTATAGAAGACTGAGATGTCTGAAATGCCACTATGTAGGCAGCTCAGAAAGGCACAGTCTCTTGAGGATTTATGCAATTCTGGTTTCAGTACAGATGCAGTTACATAAGTGTTCAATTATGCCTCCCAAGATCTGCCCTGGATGGTTCCCATGCACTTTAAAACAATGAAACCTGCCAATGGAAGTCTCCTGAAGGGAGGGTGTTGTCACTTCTCCCACATGTCCTACTGGCCAAATGTGTGTATCAGAAGATTGACTCTGTCTGGTTTTGAAGGGGAGGAGAAGGAAGAGGTATTTTATAGCAGCTGCCCCTTTGAGCCAGAGGAGCCTGGAAGTAACCAGAGAATAACCAGCCAGAATATTGCCACAGCTTTAAAACAACAAAAACCACCTAAATAAATATGCTGGTTTGGGCTGTGAGAGAGTTTTTCTTCATAGTAGCTGGTATAGGACTGTACTTTGGGATTTGTGCTGGAAACAGTGTTGGTAACACAGGGATGCTTTCATTATTGCTGGCCAGTGCTTACACAGAGCCAAGGCCTTTTCTGCTCCTCACACCACCCCACCAATGAGGAAATGGGTGCATGCGAAGTTGGGAGGGGACACAGATGGGACAGCTGACCCCAACTGACCCAAGGGGTATCCCATATCATATTGGGTGATGCTCAGCATATAAACTGGGGGAAGAAGAAGGAAGGGGGAGACATTTGGAGTGATGGCATTTGTCTTCCCAAGTGATCATTACGTGTGATGGAGCCCTGCTTTTCTGGAGACAGCTGAACACCTGTCTGCTGGTGAGAAGCAGTGAATGAATTCCTTGTTTTGCTTTGCTTGCATGTGGGGCTTTTTCTTTACCTGTTAAACTTTGTCTTAGCCCACAAGTTTTTTCACTTTCAGTCTTCTTCCCTCCTCATCCCAATGCAAAGTGAGTGAGTGCCTGTGTGGGGCTTAGTTGCCAGATGGGATTAAATTGTGACAGTCCTTTTTGGCACCCAACATGGGACCTTTCAGCACATGTCACAGTTACTTTGGAAGAAGGGGTAATGAGGCAAAAGCTTAGACTTCAGTCTTAGCCAGCCAAAGTCCTGTCCAGCTGTCGTCAGGTTGAGACACCTTCTCTGTGCTAACAGGGCGGTGTTGGAGAGTTGTACTCGGAGTGCTTGTTCTATGAGTAGTAATGATACATTTTATTGGTTTTAAGGCCTAATGGCAATCCACTGGGTACGGGTTTCTCTTAGCAGTCTGGTTTGTGGTTTTGAGTCCATGTGTAATCAAAATTAATGATAATATTTTATAATGCTGTGATTGGGTAGTATTTATAAGGCAGAGTTTTTTTCAGTTCTCTCATTCACTCTTATCCTTGTGCTGGAGTAAGTCTCAGGTGGGAGAAATCTTTTCTATCCTTGTCTGATTAAGTAGCTTCAAAAATGTTCCATCCCTCTTGATTTCAATCCAAATTCTCTGGAAAACCTTGCTGTTGCAAGCAGACCAAACTTAATAAATACAGGCTTCTCCCGTATCTTTATCTATGGACTTTCTATTCAAAGCAAAATCAATATATTTTGCCAGCATTTGAATGTATTTAAGTTCTTTGGTGTGTTTTTACTGGGGAAAAAGTTATTTGAAACAGGTCATAATAAGAACAAATTGTAGTCTTCTGCAGCTTTTTTTCCAAGGATGTAAAAGACGCACATGGTGGGACTGGGATTTTTAGGTAGGCACATAGGGTATTTTGAATAAAGGCAGTCAGGCAACTAGCATCTGTTTTCCTGTGCAATTATTTAATGTTGTCATTTTTCTTCTAAACAAACCTCCCACAGGGGTGTTTCTGTTGTTGCATTGCACCTGGTTGGGGGATATGGATTACAATAGGTGTGTTTATTTTTAGGCTGAACATCTACTTATGTTCAAGTCAGTGTCCCTTGAATGTACCTGCTTTCATGAAAAGCTCTAGAAGAACCTAAATATTTATAACTTTACAAAGTTGTATAGCTATATGTAGCATTTGGTTGTAATTGCATCCCAGTGGCCTCATTAATTGTACATTTTACAAAACTAATACTAACGGTTGTATTCCTTGTTAGAGTTGTACCGTAGAATGAAAAAAGTCACTTCCCTGTTCCCTACCTGGGTAGTGTAATGTGTATTCCCTCCCCATTTTTGAGAGGAGCATGATGATCTGGCAGTACTTTAAATCACTGTTAACACAGCCTGTGAGAAACTAAGTGTGTGAAAATGTTGTTGCTGCTTTTTGTTACGCTTATTTTCTCTTCTCTTTGTAATCTGTTCCCTTAAGGACTTGTTTTGTTCTTTATACTCTGTCTCCCTAGAATATATGACAAGTCAGCGGGTGAGAATAGTGAAGGCAGTTTGGACTTGTGTGCCCTCTATCAGATCTTCTGTCCTGTAACAGTACATGCTGCACACAAGTTTCCATTGAACTTGTAGTCAGGGAGTGTTCCCAGAAGAAGTATAACTGCCAACTGAATATGGTTTATCTTGACAAATGCAACAAAATCTTGCAGAAATACTGTCATGAGCCAGCAACTTTCAGTGCTGAAATTAATTGGCTTCCCAATTTAAGGGATACATTGCACTACTAGAGTATGATTACCAGCTTTGAAAATGTGCATAAAAATATTCTGTGCTTTGTGCTTATACGTAGTGTATATAAGGTTCAAGAACTTTCAGGATTGGAAAAAAAAAAGGTTGTGGAAAGAAGTGTAAAGCTCAGTTTGATACTTCAATATTCTTTAAAATTTCATGCAAAATGTTTTTCCTTAGTAAGACTCTAGCCCTTTGGTGGTGAGCATGACTGCTGGTAAATAGCAAGGGCTTTGTTAGTATGTCTCCTTTGCTGTCTCATGTGCTTTAGAACTCACTGAATTTCCATTAGGTCATTACACTTTCTACTAGAAGTGGGAGGTTGATTGTTTTAGTTTAGTTTTGTTTCTTACTGTTATCCTGGCAGCCAAGTAAACAAACAGAAAAGGTCACTTGTTGGTCAGGTATGTCAGCTTGCTATTGAACTCAGAATTTGACACTTGACTATAGAGCTATCCATGCTGCCCACTGTGTTGTCACTTTTTCCACAAGCAAATCTAAGGTGATGTATAACCTCTTGAAGAGTGTGGAGGGACAACATATATAGAAGATAATTGGAAGAGGGATTCCTGATACAGTAAGTATTGGTGTTACTGGCAAGATACTCTCTGTAGAGGATTTTATGGTTTTGCATTTGCATGTATATATGAAAAAACATTGCTTTTGACACCATAGGAACATCGTAACCTTCAGTAAGGTTCATGAAGACTTAAAAGCAGAAACTAAGTTGGGTAGAGAAATAAATGAGTCAGTAGCAAGTCAAGATGTTCTTGAAGTATTGCCAGCCCTCTTCAGCTTTATTATGTACTTGTTTGTTTGATCCCTTCTTCCAAACAACCTTTGAACTGTTTAGTCAGTTTGAACCAAGACTTTCAGAGAGCAGAGCACCGAAAAATAATTAAGCTTTTTCTCTTATGTAAAGGAGTAGTTGAGGGCAAAGACCCAAGTGGTTCCTCTGCAGTGGCAGAGTCTGTTCTGTGAGTGTAATGTCTATGTAGTGGCAGGGCAACCATTCCCTGTGTCCTCTAATCAACCTCTTCCCCAATAGGCATTTGGTTGTCATAGCAAGAAGTTAGCTATGTTTTGTGGGAGTTTGGAAATGAAGAAGTTTGGGAAGATATGGAGAGAGAAGGCAGGGGAGCATAAAAAAGACACACATTTGTAGTAAAATGGGCGAAATTAGTTCCAGGTAGATCGAAATACTTGTAATTGCTGTAAGAATTACAAATTAAAAACTGTAGATTGTTGAAGGGAAGTTTCTGCACCACAGCTGCTGGAAAGTTGTATTTAGTATTTCCTAGAGATGGGCACACTGGTTCCTTTTGTAATGGAGGAGTGGTGAAGAGAAATGTAATACGTGTTTCGCTGCCAATTCAGCAAATCTTCATTTTTGTCTCCAGTTCATAATATACTTGCCTTCATTTCCACTGACAAAAAGTGCTGGTGTTTCTTTCTTCTCCACACATTTTCCCAATCTGGGAATGAATATTAGGATACTGACATATACAAAGGTCATGGTGTTCAAAGTACCCAGCGTCAGGTGCCAAGGCGGCACTGCATGCCGCGGCAGTGCTGCATTCTGCTCCTGGTGGACAACATCCAGTAGCAGGGAAGAGGCACGTTAGTCCCCTCATTTCCATCACAATTCTAGAGCCATAGTTGTGACTCTTCGAGCATGGATGTGGATGCATGTTTTGCTTTTTGGGTTTTTTTTGTGTGTGGTGTTTTTTTTTTTTCTTTTTTTGGGGAGGGAGGGGGTGTTTGGGTTTTTGGGTTTTTTTGGTGTTTTTTTTTTTTTTTTCTCAAATTTTGTTGAAATCCACACACGTTACTTGTTAAAGGGTAAAATATTAAAGACTTTTTTTTTTTATTTTTATTCTAAATTTAATGCAGAGAAGAGTCCCCATTAGAGAGGGTAAGCTTGGTGAGGTACATTTCATGCACTGTTGTACTGCTACTCCACCAGAGCAAGGGAGCGCTCATGGATCCTGCTTTTCTGTTACTGGGAATCTTGAGATGCTATTGCAAAAGCAGCCAGCTGAAACTAGCAGGTAATAAATGGCAGAAGAAATTCATAATGGAGCAAATGAAGAGAATAGTTACAGCAGTAGCCAAATTTTTTGCCCTGCTTGTTAGTAAAAGCTTGACAATTTCTTCAGCCTTGGTATTTGGGTTGTAACAATGTGACTACCCAGAAAATGACATTGATTTTGGCTTTGTTCAAGAAGCAAGGGGCAAAGGTGGTTTTGTCTTTGCATATAGAAGTCTACTAAGAAAAAATGACTCCAAGAAACTGAAATCAATCCCTCAAACTACTCTTTCTGCCTTCAGATGTAGTTCTTGTTGGTGTTTTGCCTGATGGGTACAATGAGTTTTAGCACTCTCCTGACTGAGAGCATCTTTTGTCTGGTCTCTTTCAAAAATGTGATATTAAGTACATATAGGTTCTTGTAGGACAGGTTGAGATCCTCTCATGCATTTCTAGTGCCTTTGCCAAATCACAGATCTCGTTCTGCCATTGAACTTTATGCAGGAATCCTGTTTTAATCAGTAGCAGACTGTGAATGAATTTGCATGTGTTCATTCTGATTTTAAAAAATGTGATCCATAGACTAAAGATAATGAGTTGACTTGGTGATCTCTGCAGAGTGAATTTAAGTCTTGGATGCGGATTAAGTAATTATAGTGGAGAATGTAATACCTTTCAAGTTTGATTAGGGAAAGCAGTGGTTGCAGATTTGCTTAAAATTATGTATGCCTTCTGTTTCATATCAGCATTTTTGCATATTCTAAATATGGAATGCTTTGAAAAAGGTTAAAACATTCACCATTTCACAACAGTTACCTTTTTTTGGATAGTATTCCTATACTACTGAATTTAGTCTACATGCAGTATTGGTACAGTTCAAAAAAAAGGGGTTAATCTTGACCATGGGTTTCCAACACTGATATATTTGTAGCAACATGTGGAAATCAAGAGAAACTTTTGCAAGTTCATCAGAATTCACAAACTAAACAGGATGTTTCATTTTTTCTTACAGACTTGATATTTGCAAGTTCCTTGCCTTGACAGTAATCATCATGGATAGTGGTAAGTTTGTTAACTTAGTGATGAGTGCATTCTTTATTACTTCCTGTGAAGTGGGCATTAACATACCCCAAAAACTATCCTCTGCTCAAAATCCCAGTCAGTTTGCACAAAAAATGTCCTCTGCTATTGAACTAGATCTGGTGTTACATAGGATGCAGATCTTTTCCTGCACTAAACTGAACTGGAATCATACTGCTGTTCTAAAAGAGATGCTATATGCAGACCATAATAATCATTGCATACTCATTTGTGGACCTTTGAAAGCTGGCTCCAGAATGAAGACCACAGAGAGAAATTTCCAGCCTGGAGTACTTTAGTTTTAACTGTTCTTAAGCTTGTCCCGGTAACTCAGCATTCTCAGAGCAGAAGTTACTTATTAAGCTTTTTAAGTAAATGCTCAAATAATCTTTCTCCCTTCTGCTCTGTGCAAACCAAATATTTTAAGATTACCTACAGAAAGTTTCAGAACTATCAGTAGCTGCACTTTCAAACTTAAAATTAAATGTTTATTTCTAGTATTTAGTGGTGATTTTAATCTGCTTAGGTGTTGGCAAGAAGTCAGAAAAAGGAAGACTCAATAGTAGTCTCAATAGAGCTGATTTTGGTGTCCAGAATGCTATGGGCTTTGCTTCAGCAACACTTCTATGCCTCAGAATACTTTTCCCATGCTGCTGCTCCATGTTCCTTCTGTCACTAAAGACCTGAAGCCTATTTTCTTTGCCTGTGACAGCTTCAGCTGGTAGGCTGAGACGTATTTATCCTCTCATTTCCTTACCTGTCTCTTTCCGATTCTGATTGATTTTCACCTTGCTAGAGTATCTATTCACTATTGTGATAAGCACACAGGTTTTCTGGGGAATGCATCATAGATTGATCTGGCTGTATTACTCTCTTCAATAATAGTAAGTGAAACTAAGACTTTGGAATTATTTTCTTTGTAGCTGTCTGATGCATAAAAACTTGCTAAAAGCAAAGTGTTACAGTAACGCACTGAGCACTAGCCTGTCTGAAGAAATAAACATGTATTCAAATGCATTTAATTTGGTAGCTGTGTATCTTTATATTCTGCAAAAGTTGAGGGAGAAGAAGACTAGATTATTTGTTTCTGTGCCTATCTTACGTAATGCCAAAATAATAGTTTTGATTTTTTTCCCTTGAGTCCCTTTGATTTTCCCTTTATTTGCTAGTTAGTATCCTTAACAAAGTAAAAAAGAAGTTTTATCTTGCTCCATAATTTTATTCTTATCACATGCAATTCTTCCCTGATTAGCTCCATAGTAACAGCTATAGTGAATTCAACTACACCATAGCTTGCCTAGGTGCACATCCAGCTCAAAGCAGGTTTTTTTTTAGTCGCTCCTATGCAACTATAACTGAATGTCTACATGGTGGTACTGGAATACTAAGTAATATGGTTCCATTATCTCATTTTATGGGATTCATCAGGCAATGACTGATTCTCTTTAAATGACTATATTTCAATCAGTATCTCTATTAAGATTGCTTTGATCATTGTATGTTTTTGTTTTCATGCTGCATTTGGATTGACTTCTTGATTGGATTTAAAGTCAATAGGAGTGTGGAGAGCTTTAAAAATGTCAAATAAACCCAGACTAATTAATAAACTTAATTTTTCCAGCTTTGCAGGGTCAAAAGCCATTCCTAGTCTGGACTAATCATGGATTATTATTTATCAGACACATTTAGAATTAATCATTGTGTGCTTTATTTTCCTCAGTGGGCTTTTTTGTCTCTGTGATGTATGCATTTGCTCTACTATATTGTGAGAGAAGAGACTTTCTGAATATGAATCACTAAATAAAAAAGTTGGGGGGTTTATATGTATTCTTGAATATTGAATTACTTTAATGTTTTGCTGTTCTTTGTCAATACATTTTGAAGCAGAAATGTATGCTTAGCTCTTTTTGGAAAACTAAACTATTTCCTAGAAACTCTTCCCAATGAGTTACAATATTTCGTTACAATGTTACAATATTTCATAACATGCCAGCTTCTAAACCTTTGTTTTTAGTTTCCTGCTTTGATAAACTGGAAAGTCCTTGCAGGAACAGAGATTTGTATATTGCTTCTGAGAGCCGGAGGCTTTGAACTGGGGTATTTTCAGCTTCCTGTATTTTCATTTTTCTTTTCCCTCTGCATTCAGTACAAAGCTGTCACAGTTTCTCTCATTGCTCTTTTCAGGAACAGATTCCAGTTGTGAAATGAAATTCCCTAGGCTTTATCTGCTGAAGGAAGGGAAACTTGATTTATAGTGTGTTATCTACTCCTCACTGATTCCACGTATGGACACTTTTAAGAGAGTCTGGGCTGTACCTTGTTCCACTTCAGGAATGCCCAGAGGAGGAGTTATTGAGAAGTATAGAGGACTGGCAGTCCATCCCCATGCATGGCTGCAGGCTGGCTTCCTGATGCAGACATGTCCTTCAGCTCATCATGTTTAGGTGACCATGGAGACATGTTGAAAGAAACCAAGCTCTTTAGGCCTAGAGGGAAGTCAGAGGAGTGGTGTGGGAAATGTAAAGAAGCCATCCTTTATTCCTTTCCCTTTCAAAGAGATCCTTGCATATTAATTTGTATGTTCAGTCAGCAAACTTACACAATAGCAGATGCTCATGTGCTGCTCGCCTGTGGTGCTGTAGAAAACCAAAATTGTAATGGGTGCAGTTGTAGAGTTCTATGCCATGAACCTCTGGCAACATCATGAATAGTGTAATTGTGTGACGCATTTGTGTACCACATGTATTCAACTGAAAGTATGGGAGTGACCATGTGTTTTGGAGTTTAATCTCCAAATCTTCATTTAATCCTTTGCAAAAGGAAAATGACTGTCTAACAATTTATAACAAAGTATAACACAGACTAAACAAAATTAAAGTAGATCACCCTAATTATGGTAGTAGCCTCATTGCTGAAAAATGACACAACATCAATCTAAAGCAAAAGCATAGTGGTCATCTTTGTAGACTTGCTGCCATCCATTTTTGAAAATCAAAATCAGATTAGCAAGGAAAAGAAAACAGCTGGTTTGTATAATATTATACATAAATCATTTCTTAAACCAGTCAGTCACTGTCTTTAGCAGATAGTGAGTTTGTCTTCCTAGCATATCGGGTGTCTTGGACTAGCTGTAAATGAACCAATGCAGAAATGATTGCACAAGGAAAGTGGTATGAGTGTATCAGCATGGCAGTGTATTGAATAATTAGCCCCTCTTGCTGGCAGTGAGAATACAAGAACAGTGTTGCACTGACATGATGTTCTTGCTTTCTGACCTGAAATACATGGAGAATTTCCGCATCGTTCACTGCAGATGTACCTCCTGGGTAATTCAG
Source organism: Coracopsis vasa (assembly GCA_026283785.1). Classification (NCBI taxonomy): domain Eukaryota; kingdom Metazoa; phylum Chordata; class Aves; order Psittaciformes; family Psittacidae; genus Coracopsis; species Coracopsis vasa. Next base: position 43,780 of record JANHGB010052133.1, on the reverse strand, counting down.
TCTGATGGATTTTGGAGTGTGCCAGTTGCTGTGTATTACTGTAAAAATCATTGGGTCAGGGAGTTTGAGGAAAAGCTGAAAGATCAGAAGAGTTTCCAGCTCTTTTCTTGAACAAAAAACTAAGAAAAGCAAATAAGGAATACTATGTGAGAACATTCGTTGCCTTTTGAGGTTGTTTTATTTAATTCATTGAATAGGGTGAGGTTTTGTGTATGATTCAGAAAACAAAAGGCGGCTACTTCCCCCACACCCCCAAAAGGGTCACTATTTCATGGCTGAGATTTCTGGAGCAAAGGAAGCAAGTCTGCTTCAAAGTTGCTTAAGAAAACTTACAGACTTAAACTTTGATAAATGCAGCTGTTCTGGTGTATCTGACCAGGTAATATTCATAAATATTTATATCAAAAACTTCAGAGCATTCTGGTTGTGATGCCTTCAGGCAGTTGAAAATATCCTTTTGGATGTTCACAAGCAATATTTGTTTGTTCTGTGTCATCTTAGTTTGAGAAGTTGCTTGAGCTGAGCATATGCCTGTCTCTTCTGAGCACTCTTCTTAGGCACCGTCTTCAGTCTTGTTTAAGCAGACGTGACTATGACGCTGAACTGAGGTCCATCACATTTGATGCATATGACAATAACTACAACAACTTACAATAGCGAACAAAACTAGGAAAGGCCTTTTATCATATTAAATAAAGGGGAAGACTTTGAAAAAGCTCTTTTAATTCTCAGAAGCACATTTTGTTTCAGCAGTTCTAGCATGAGGTTTTGGATGTCTATTTCAGAAGTGACCTTTGTTGTCTTTCCTATTATTCAGTATTCTTAACAGAGGACAAAGCCAATTCTGTGTTAAAAAGATACCCAAGAGCCAACACATTCCTGGAAGAATTAAAGCAAGGTGACATAGAACATGAATGCAGAGAAGAAATCTGTAGCTATGAAGAAGCAAGAGAAGCATTTGAAAATGAGGAAAAAACGGTAAGTTTTGGTCTGTGTGTAAAGATGGGTGAGGTGTATTGACACTAAATTTTTGGGTGTGCTGAATGTTTGTGTGTTTCCCAACATTAGATTTGTTTTTGGCCTGTTTCTTTAAATAAATAAGGTGTATGGTGGAAATGGGTAATATGCACAACAGTAACTTTTGAATCCTTTGTCTCAAACTGAATTTGAAGGGGGTAGAAGTTTCAAAGTTAATTATGCTCATAAGTGTTGTGAAAATAGACAGCTGGAAAGAAAAGGAACATGAATTAATACCCCCACTTGAGAAGAGGTAGACAAATCTGTCATTGTTTGGCAGCGCTATTTGCCCAAACAGCCTATGTACTGGTTATCCTACTATCACACACTTAAGTTTGACTTGGATATCATAAATGCAGTTGTTTGTCTTGAAAGAAAGAAGACAAGGGGTATTGGGTTAAAACTTAAACAGGGGAAGTTTAGATTGGATATAAGGAAGAAGTTCTTTACTGTAAGGGTGGTGAGGCACTGCAGTGGGTTGCCCAGGGAAGTTGTGAATGCTCCATCCCTGGGAGTGTTCAAGGCCAGGTTGAACAGAGCCTTGGGTGACATGGGTTAGTGTGAGGTGTCCCTGCCCATGGCAGGGGGGTTGGAACTAGATGATCTTAAGGTCCTTTGCAGCCCTAACTATTCTGTGATTCTGTGATTATATTCTTAGATGTGAAAGACTATTAAATTATAAAGCACACTTAATTTACAAAAAGGCTCAGACTGACTAGGATCTTGCTTCTTAACAGTTGATGTGATTTGTCATTTTTCTAATTACTTTGGAACTACATTTAGTATTTTTAGTATTTTAAGTATTTAGGAACAATTCAGTACACACTTTCTCTTGAATACATCATGCTTCATCACTGACATACACCAGATATTTATTTGCTTACTATAGTACAAATCTGTTCTAGTCAGGGAGCTGAACACCTAGGATCTGCACTGTCCACTTCCAGGTAACATGGGCATGTAAATACTATATGTATATAACACATCTAGGGCTCTGGTGTCCAAACTGTATGTTTAAAAAGATTGGATAATTCTTCTACTATTATAAAAACAAAATCTTCTAAATCACATATTACGTCTGCATCACTACAAAAATATAATTCCACATTACACAGGAAAAGAGGTCCAAAAAAGATAAAAACCCACAAAAATCATGCATAAAATCTCAAGTGCTCCAGTCTGGGTTATATCCTGCCTGAATTGTTCCAAACACATGCCTCCCATATGAAATGGTGAGGCAAATGATTCTGTGATTCCACCTACTGAAGTTATTTCCACTGTGTAGAGTCCTGGAAATTGCTTGGGCAGAGGAAAAGGTCTGAATTTGCATAAATGGATTTCTGTTTTGCATTGCGCATTATCTTCCTGTCATTTAATTTCTATCTAGCAAAAATAAAAGGAGAAGAGAGCTACAAAATGTAATTGTTCATCCTCTTATTTCTTAATAATGGCCCACATACTACCATCTGTTGTGTAATACCACGCAAGCACTAATGTAACAGAGCAAAAGCCAACACAGTGGCAAGGAGCAGGAACTCTAGTGAGTGATGCCCAGACAGCAGAGAACCACCTCAAACCAGAAACAGAATGGATGTTTCTGGTAAAAGAAGGTAGACAGGGATGTAAGAAGCAAGAGCTATGCTAACTATCATAGCAAGAAAAGGGCAAAGGAGGCACCAATATGCTGGCTGAATGCTGCTGGAAAAGAAGAAAATGAGATGCTGGTACATTGCAGATGAAAGGAGTATAGAGAGGAGTAACTCGAAGAAACAAAACCTATCCCTTCAGCTCAGTTTTCAGCCATGATATCTGCAGTTAACGGCAGCTCCTTCTACAGGGCTAAATCCAATTGCCACAGAGTACAAGCTCTGGTACAGCTTCAATCAGAGCTGAATGTGATTTTGGCTCCTAAAAAAAAGGCAGCATGCTGCCTGAAAAACAGACCTTTGGGACTGGGGAAATGGCTACATCAACAGAAGCACTGCCAGTAAATCATGGGAAGTGACTTTTCTTCTTTATTCAGTACTCACTAGATCATACCTACAATACTATGTCCAGTTTTGGGACCTCAATGCAATTGATAAACGAGAGTGAATTCAGCAGAGGGCCCGAGGACTGCCAAAGCTGGACCACCCACCCACCCTGCGGGGAGAGGCTGAGGGACAGTGGCTGCTCCAGCCTGCAGCAGGAAGTGCTTTGAGGGCACCTAACAGCAGCCCTTGCTCTCACCTTGACTGCAGGGAGGTTATCAAGGAGAGAGACAGGCTCTTCACAGCTGTGCCTGGTGAAAGGAAGAGTGACAACAGGCATAAATTGAGACAAGAGATATTCAGGTTCCATAGGAGAAGCAAGCCCAGCAGTGGGACAGGCCACTTAAGAGAGGCGCTGTGGTCTCTGTCCCTGGAGGTTTCAGAGACCCAACTCTTGGGACAAAGTTGTGCAACCATGTCTGACCTCAGACCTGGCTCTACTCTGAGCAAGAGCTGGACAAGGTACTTCTTGAGGTCAATTAACATACGAATTAACTTGTGAGTCTAGGAAAGGGATGCTAACAGATCTGTAAGGCTATTAGAACCTTTATGGGTTTGGGAAAACCCATATGAGATGAGGCATTCAGACTATTTAAATTGAAATACATTTTCCCAACTTCAGCATATTCTGCATAACAACACACATGGCAATCAACAAGAAGGAGGAGCTGGAGAGGGACTCTTCATCAGGGACTGTAGTGATAGGACAAGGGGTAATGGGTTTAAACTTAAAAAGGGGAAGTTCAGGTTAGATATAAGGAAGAAGTTCTTTACTGTGAGGGTGGTGAGGCACTGGAACAAGTTGTCCAAAGAAGTGGTAAATGCTCCATCCCTGGCTGTGCTCAGGGCCAGGCTGGACAGAGCCTTGGGAGACGGTCTCGGGTGAAGTGTCCCTGTCCATGGCAGGGGTTTGGAACTACATGATCTTAAGATCCTTTCCAACCCTAACCATTCTCTTATTCATTCTATGACTAGGGATGCAAAAGACAGAAAAACAAGACAAGGTGAAAATGTTCTGAGAGGCAGAAGAAAAAAAATATACTTATTTCATGAAAGAACAGCAAAACTTAAAACACAATATTACAAGAAGAATATAATAAGAAAGAAGAGAAATCTCAAGATCAGAAAAGTGAAAGATCACATAAAGCAAAACCAATGCACAAAGAAAACAGAAAGAGTTTTTCCCATCTCTGCATGCAGATTTATCCTTGGAAGATGAGTTGTTATGGTAACAACACTCTCCAGGAATTTTGCCAAGAAGTGGCATATCAACCTCCACATTATGCCTCTGGGGCAGGTCTCCAGCTGCTATTTCAGAAGAATAAGTGTTTAAGAAACTGCTACCAAGTAAATGTTCATTCCTGTAAGCACTAAATGAAAACTACACCTATAACAGCACAAAGAATTTTACCTGTCCCAAAACAGGGGACAGAATGAATTTATATATTAAAAATAATTTGGACTAAGTATAAAACAGTAATGTCAGGGCAGGAAAGTGAAGTCTGATGTGAAAAAATACACATAGGTCTGATAGTAGAGGGATACTGAATAGTTTCTTCTTGTCTTTCAGATAAAACTGAGATTAAAAAAAAAAAAGCAAACGAAAATGTTTAAATTTTTCAGCATTTTTGGAGAATGTAGACAACCTTATGCAGATTTAAACTGAACATAAAATAAAATAACATCTTTTAATTTCCACTTTTTTAATGAGCACTTACCACATAAGCAGTCACAAACTCTTTGTCTCAATGAAATCTAAAAAAATTGAGGATGGAAACCAAATTTACTTGACTGGCTTTTGTTATGCTTCCTTAAATGCTATATTGTTTCACAATGTTTGTAAATGAAAATTACCAGGGCAGAACAAGCATATTAAGTAATACCAGCTACCTTTAATAGGCAAAGAAGTAGGAGTTTTGCCAAGCCAAGTTACTTTACTTCCTCCTCTCAAACTGTGATGCTGTGATACTGCCAGGATTGAACTTCTGTCTAATTCATAATACCAAATAGTCTACTGGGATTATTCTGGTTTTGGCTGTTAGCCTGGTGTTTTAAAGGAATAGTTCAAATCTGATCTGTTCATGTGTATATGGACCTCTTTTCAAACATTTTAATTAGGATTTTTAAATACATACTGAGAAAGAAATGTCTTTATACTTCAAAGGGTATTTTTATAGAGTAATTCATAATACAAAAATCACAGTCCTCCCCAATCTCATTTCCTTACCTTCCTAAAGAATCTTTGAAATATATTTTCCAATTTGACCTTTCATTTTGATGTGCAAACTGAATACCAGACTACTGTGTTAGTATAACATTAAAATAAAGGGGGGAAAATCGAGTGTTGACAAAAAATTTAAATAACTAATGCCTTAACGTTAAAAGAACACTCTAATTTGAAACTCAGGTTCACACTTGAAAAATAACACCACGCTTGAGAGAAAGCAGAGAGGGAAGATGATTCACAACTGAAATAAACTAGGTTTCCCAATTATGTTTCCAAGTTTCAGCTAGAATTAAAAAAAGATACTTTCAATATCAAACTTCCTGCTAGAGTTACTAGGTATGCAAACAGTAGCACTGTGAAACAAAATGGGGCATTTCATTACTATAGTTTAATTATCCAAGTACAGCAATAAGACAGTGCTTCAGAATGAACCTGTAAATGAATTAGATCATTAGATGAGTTTTAATAGCCTTATGAGGCTACTAAAATATATTGGACAGTTAGAAACTCTTTTCATTTTTAAAAGTTTTCACTTGTAACATTCTCAAAGTACATGACTACGTCCATGTCTTTCATAGTTTCTGCCCAAAGGTATTGTTTAATTAAAAGGAATACGTTATTGGTCTTTGAATAAAAAGAAAAGGAGAAATGTACTTTTCCAAAAATGCCTTTAAATTTTCCTCTTGGTTTACTTAAATTGACTGACTTGCAATAATTCCCAAAGTTATCTTGTTAGATTAAGGTCAGTCATAACAAAAGTGTTTATTAACACAGACTACATTTCAAAACAAATTACAAGCAAAGTCATGCTTACAAAATATAACTTTGCCGAATGCAGTAGGAGATGGGCATATAATTCTTCCTATTAAACTGCCAGGTATAACCCTAACTAAGCAATCTCTCACTGCACTGACAAACTGGGTCAGGAGTGTTAAAGCATACAAGTAACCATAGGCTTTCAATGCACATAAATTATTTTGGCTGTATCTATACTGTACATTATGCCAGTGGCTGAACCCTAGGTTTAACTCCCCTTCTTATCCCTTTCAAACTGTGAAAGTCTTCAGCTCAGGCTGTAGCACCCTTCAGTCTCATCTTGATACCATGGGGGAAGCCTTGGGTCAAAATTAGGTGGGAAAGGCTGGCTTAACTTCCATTGTACCACTCATGGGGAAAAAAAAAAATCATGGTTGAGAGGCATCTCATGATCCAGGTTTTAAGGACCTCTCTGATGCTGGGCATTTCTGAACTATATTCAGAAAAAGAGAAATTACTTTAGCCAGGAAAGGAGAAGGGACATCATCGTCATCATCATCATAATTTTTGCCCTCACTGTTTCTGGCTCTTGCTTGATGCCAAAGGTGAGGAAACTACACACAAGCAGAGGACGCAGCTGGGTGCTCTGCCCCATAGTTGGCTGTAGACAACAGAAAGTGGTACAAGCCCATGACTGTACATACAAAAGCACAACCACTGACATATCCACTAGCTTAATTTTGTTTTGTTTTTAGAAAGGATTAAAACAATAAATACAAATCCACCACAAAAACACTTCACCCCCATTGATTTTTACAGAGTGTAAATATGCCTCAGTGTCTTTAAAAAATAATCCCCATCCCAATTCAACAACGCCAAAACTGGCATTTCGATGCTCTTCTGAAATATAAACATACATATTAGAGGCATTTTAGAAATTCTGAAGGAAGAATTAAGAGCACCAGATTGCCTATGAAATTCTTGATGCTCATCAAAAAAATGCACCAACTAGATGCAAAAATACCAGATGTAAAAAGAAAATTTCTTTAAATTAAACTGAACTCAGCACATGCCTGTACATGTGTGGATATTTACACGTACACAAAGTGGTCCAGAGGTCTTCAGGAGAAAAAAGTGAAGAAGAGAAAACTGCAATATGGAGAAATGAAGAGGAATTAAAAAAAGAAAGAAAAAAAGAAAAAATAAAATGGCAGTAAATTGAAAAAGATGAAAATGAAAGATTCTGAACAGAAATGCAACAGGTTTTTTAGGATTTTTTTTAAAGAAGTAGTTTAATTTTTTTACAAACTTTATGAAATGTTTGAATTTTATTTGCTTCTAAAATTAACTGAAATTTGTTAGATGACAATTTGAAAATTCTTTTAGCTTAATTGCCACTGGGGAAAAATTAATTTTGAATATCTATTATGACAATTACATGCAGCTACATTTTCAACTCTAATGCATTTTTAATAACCTTCATCAGCCAGTGATTTGAATTTCAAATTTTCTTCTATGAAGAAGTAAAAATTAGATAGCTTTCTGCCAATTTTCATAATAAATTGCTATTTATGTTGCAAAGCCTCCTTTACTATAAGCAAATCAAAACCTTACAAGAAATTTAGTCCTCCTAAGACATTATATTTCATCTCCCTTTATTAAAAGAAAGTAAATTACAGTGCCCAAACTGTCTGCCCTCCCTCATATACCATAACCTGCTGTTTGTACCTGATTCTTTTTACAGCTATTGCATAAGGGACCATGCCTCTTGCCATTTCCACATCAAAATGTAAACATTTCCCAACAACACAGACACATAATTCATAGAGCTTCAAGGGAAAATGTCATTAAGAAAAAAAAATATCTTCACATAACATTTCTTTATTAGTGTTATACACAGCAGGCAAATAATTAGGTCTTTAACTTTCATCATGAACTTTTATTATTTATGTAGTATATCTACTTTCTATACTTGAGTAGTGAAAGCGGACACACACAGTATTGCAAAAAAATACTAAATGCAGAGTCAAGTGCTGAAGGCTAGGAAAGGAAGTCTTAAATATTACTTTAACTGCTAGTTCTGTAAGTTTACTCCACCATTTTCCTGTTGTTTGTATGGCAGTGGGCCTCTGTTTTTTATCTATGGCATTCCTACTCCATATTAAGACAAATAAATACCTTTATGTTTATTGGCACCTCTTCTAAATATATTATGATACACATTGTCTTAATTATATGATCGTATTTGATTTTTTATAATGGTTTTTAAACTCAGAATAAATGTTAAATACCATTCTGTTGAATAGAGGCTTTATAAATTATGTTTTATTCTCATAACTTCATTGTTTTTCTGACTTAATGGTACACTGATTATACTTTGGTTTCTCTCATGGTTTTTCCATAATGGTCTTCATACAAGTATATTTCATACAGATGGTTTCACAAATACCAATTTCCTTTCATACCTTCCTCACTTCTGAGAGGTGTGGATTATATTGACAGGAAAGGACCAAAGAAATTGTATGATGAAAACAAATGAAAAGAAAATGTCCTTTAAACTTTTGATCTTAATTTGAGATATCCAGGATTCAGCTTTTCAACACCACTTGCATTAAGATGGGCACCTTAGTGCAAATCTCCACTGCAGAATCCAGCTGTTTTATAACCTAGCTTAATTGTTATTCTTGATCTTCTCCCAAGGACCAGTGGATATGTCCTTCAGAGACCTTATTTCCAGTCTCTCTTCTTGTACCTATTCTGCAGCTTCATCTGGGTACCTGGTACTGAAACCCTTGCTTCCAAACACACGGTCTTCTTATCTCAGAACTTGCCACTCCTGGGAAACATTCAAGAAGTGCACACCTCCCAGCTGCCCACAGCAATAATTTAGTGTTATTAGAGAGCAATTTGCTTTGGTGTAAAAATCTGAACAACCCCTCTTGCTTTTTCTTAATGTGCATCTGTGCTGCTGCACTGATTTTCTTTGCAACAAATATAACAGCTGAAGAGACAAACCGTTTCCATACTTCTTGCTTCCTGGTCCACCTCCTTTTCATTGTCAGATTCTTATTTCTGCACCAGTCTCCTAGATTTTGTGCAAAGTCAACTAAAATAGATTTATTTACCCTTAGTAATATACACTTTCTTTACCATTTTCCTACCCCATTCTTCCCTTTAGCATTTCTCATATCAATTCTTTGAACAGCCAGATTTGAACTGCCCGAAGCTCTTGGTGTTTCTCCCAGATATCTAATTGATAAGGTGCTCTTATAGGGTGCCAGAACATTTATTTCTTTACTTTTCTTCCACATTCTAACATTTGCTCTACTTCTTCTCTAAGCTTTAATTCAGCAATTTTTCTTTCCATGTTACCTACATGCAAGAGTGTATATATACAGAGAATGGCTCCATGATCTCATATCAAACATCTGACCCCATGTCTTCAGAAATGACAAGTAGCTATTAGAGTGAATGTCAGGCTTTAGCCTTGAAAGAACTTGAGGGTACATATTCCATAACTCAAGAGAGAAAATTATCTGAATTTTCATCATATATGAAGCTTTACAGATGACACGAGACATTTTAGATGTCAAAGTCAGAAGTGTTTCTAACAAATATGCACAAAACATGGGCTTGCTGAGGTTTTAAACTTTGCCAAAAGGTGGACAGATTTTCATGGCAAAATCAGAATATACATAACTTGACCATTGTGTTCTCTACCATAAAGCAGTAACTCCAAAACATTTCAAAGAAATAGTTCTCTTCAGGCTGTTTTAAGAGACACTAGGAAGATTAAGAATATTTTTTTATCACTAGAAATAACTGAAATACGCTCAAGAGAGGGCAAGAGCAGTTTGACAAAATACATACAACACAGGGGTATATCAAGAGCTTATAGAAACTTCAGTGACACATACTTCATAGTTCATAGAAAGGTCTAGGTTGGAAGGGACCCCTGGAGATCATCTGCTCCAACTTTGAAAGCAGAACCTTCAATTAGGTTAGACAGGGCCCTGCCAAGCCAGATCTTCAGGTCTTCAAGATTTCCTCAAGCTAGGAAATACTGACCTCTCTGGTCAGCCTGCTCTAATGTTTAGTTCTTTCCACTGCCTTTTTTTTTTTTTTTTTCCCCTTCTTATATCCACCTAATTTCCTCTGAAGTAACCTCTGCCCATTGCCTCTTGTCCTTCCCCTGAGCATCCTTTAGAAGAGAGCACACCCATTTCTCACTTCAGCCACCATCCTCAAAATTGGAAAGCTGTAATTAGATACCCACAGGGCTTCTCTCTTCACTAGTACAAACCCAGTTCCTTCCGCCTTTCCTCATGTCAGCTTCTACAACTTCCAATTTCCTAACTTGCGCTCTGCTGGACCATCTCCATTTTTTTTTATGTCTGCCTTGAACAGAGCAGCTAGGGGACCAGGACTGGACACGATATTCCAGGTATGGCTTAAAATGCACTCAGTGGAGAGTATGCTGCCCATACTCCTGTTGAGGCAGCCCAGGACGTGGTTTGCCTTCATTGCTGCCAAGGCACAGCCTCAGATCACTGCCCAGTGGTATTCTCAAGGGTTTTTCAGAACATCTGCCCTCTAGCCACTGAGTCCCCAGACTCTTTTGCTGCTTTGGTTATTAGGTGTCAGATGCAGAACTTCATGTTTATCTTGGTAGAGGTCACGGAGCTTCCATTCCTGAAGATATTCAAAACTGGGCATGGCTATGATCAATGTGATCTGACTAGTGCCGTTTTGAGCAGGAGATTGAACTACATGGAAACCAGAAGTCTCCTTTCAACCTGAATTGTTCTATGGGTCAATGACACTTTGGAGTTTTCGATCATAATTTTTATTTTTTTTCCCCTTCCTGCTAAAATGTTTAAACAATCCTTCACTGTCCAAATATTTTTTTTTACAGTAAAAAGTTCCATCTACCTCCTTGTTTTAACACTTCATATAATGGGAACATAGGCTCCCATTTAAACAGATGATTTTGAAGAGTAGTGTCACTTTTGCTGCAAAACTATGCACACACTGAAGTACTACTACGAATTTACTTTAATAAGAGTACACGGATCTTCATATAAGAAGCACTACTAACATGTCTTAGGGTTGCTTTGTGCTACCAGTAGAGACTTAGAGATGATCTTTACTTCTCCCACTGTTTATTCCCTCCTTGATACTTAGATTCAGCCACTGATGGCACTGATGAGGAATTCAAAGCCACCTATTGACATAAATTCTTTATATATCCTGTGAATTGACACTTCTAATATTAATTAGAAGTGTCTTCAAGGTTTCGAAGGATCAGTAGAGTCCTACACAGGAAGAGACTCGTAGGGTCATTTAAGCATTTTAGGTTTGAGCTTGTGGGAACTCAAAGTTCTATCAGCATGCTCAACTTGGAGATTTCTTCACTACATTGTTAAGGAAAGATGTTATTGCCTTAATACAATCTTTGTTGAAAGACATTTTGTTTTATTAGTTTTCATGCTGCCCTTTGATGTGCTCAGACTCTATTAACAGCTTTATTACCAGCAGAGCCTCAATTATTCCTGCAGTTTGCTTTTGGTGCATAGAATGCTTGCTTTGAATGATTACATTGTTCAAATACTTTTATATTTTAAGAGGGATCTGATAATTACTGCAAATCTTACTGTTTGGTGTGCAGAACTGAGTAGTTTTACTAACAGTTATTCATTTAAATAGAGTTCTTTTTAATCTCATCAGCCGAGAAATAGCTGCCCATGAAAGCAGTGTACCTTGTAGCCTTCCCATACCAATCAGATGATTTTGCTAGAAGGTAAGATATGACACAAAAGTGTTGTAAACAAATATTTGAAGAGAATTACATTACAAAATGGGGAAAAAAGGGGATATAGTTTCAGGAAAATTTAGTTATCTCTGCTTTGGAAGGCTCAGCAAAATAAGGGTGTGAAAACCACACAAGGTACACCTCTTTCAAAGAGCTAAGACATAGAGAAAATGATTGTTAAATTCTCAAATCTTTGCAGGCAAAAATTGACAAAATATTATTCAAAACTAACAGGCACACATGCCTACACACATTCACTGGACTTCTAAGAAAATACTACATTGACATCACTATTCTGAAATTTTCTGGAAAAAGTTCTAGGCAATAAAACTTTTAAAGAACAGGGATAAGGGAAGAAGAGGAAAAGGACAAAATAGTCTAAATCTGGGATTGTTCTCAAAGTAAAAAATCTGGTATTGGTGAATGTGACTAGATCTTCACAATATTCATATTTAGCTTTTGTCTAATATGAATTTTTGAGTGAGTTTAACCAGATGAGAAAATAAAGACTTCATGAGGAAATTTAGATCAACTAACAGTTCAAGCAGAACGGTTAACATAGCAAAACTAGACAGATTTAAAAAACAGAAAGCATAAACATTATACAAAAAAACGAGGAAGTGAGGAAGGAGAATTCAAATAATATTCAAATTTGGATGCAAATCAAGTGTTATATCTTACCACAAAAGCACAAGAACTCAAGCCTAACAATTACAGATGTTTATCCGACTTCCTTTTGAGAATGCCTTTGCATCTGAGAAGCAATGCAACAATCATGAATAATAGCAGTAGCATTCTAAATTAGAGGTCCATAAGGATACTTGCATAACTTCGTATTTGTCGTGACCAGGAACAACATAAGAGGCTGAAATGCTCCACAATAAAGCAAGAACCTTGGACTAAATTAGAATAAACAGTAGGCTAGTTCACATTTCTTTAGCAATAAGAATCTTTATTTAGACAACCCGGTGGTGGCCAGAGAACCCCGAGAAAGTAAAAAACCAAACAAACAACCCAAAAGTAAGTGGGTAAGCTGAAACAATCAGAAAGAAGATCTTATAAGGATTATGATAATGCTACCATATGTAAATATATTTCGTTTTCATTATAGACTTCTAATTACATTTAAGAATAGCATGGGCTATCACACAGATGACTGTGGCAAAATTTGGTGTTTCTCAAAGTTATCAGGAATTCACTTATCTTGAATTTTTTTTAAGTGAATAACCACCTCATGGTTTAAGGCAATTTCAATTAGAGACTAGCAACTGTGCTGAAGAAGAATCTTGCTCCTGCATACTGAGTTTTTAAACACAAGAAGAACCTGTTCCCTCCCACATCTTACAAAACAGGCCTGCTAATGCACCACAGAAACTCTGGGTGTGTGTTTCTGTGCGCATGTGCACAGGAGACCATATTGCTGAGATCCGATCAAGAAACTGCTGTAGCTGGTATAAGAACTTGTCATAAACCACTGGGATTGAATTACATAAATCACCATTTTCTGAAACCAGTATTTAGCATTTCACAAACTTCTTCAGGACAATAAAGCAGTGAAAGAAAAAGTGTAATGTGGTTCCCCTTGTGTGGGCCTGGCAACAAATTTGATTTAGCAGATCACAGCTAGTAGGCTACTGCTAATCTCTTTCTTGATTATTATTTATTTTTGTGGACACATATTATATAACATGTGCGTTAGACCATCTGTTCCATAGATATTTTTGGCTATCAGAAATCATTGCTAAAATGTTGTGCAATTTATTTTATTTTGCTTTTGCAGGTTTATATAAAGCACATCAGAATCGAACATAATAACAGGGAAAAAAACAAAATGAAACCCAACAGAAAAAAATCTAAAATCTAAAATTCTTTTCCTAATTTGATCTTGCTAACTTGAAATTCAAAACCTTAGAAATAGCTGTTGTTGACATAATCTTGAAGTAACAATCTTTCATACTGGGGGGATTAAATCAGTAAGTCTTGAACTCAATGCCAGACCACTTATTTATTTATTTGAAGGGTAAGCACACCAGCATTGACAGATTCAAGTTGCTCTTGCTCCAAAACAGCTATATCTTGTGAGGGACAGACCTAACTCACACCACCTTCACATTGTGTGAAGGTTATTTACCTTATTAGTGAAAGAGAAGCATGCATTAATAGGACTGGAGATTTTACAAGTAATGGAAGAATTCACTTCTGTTGGTTCCCATTTTGGAGTTTATGGACTACTATTATTAATTCAGCTATGTAATCCCCTAAAATCCCTTTTGGCTCTTGAGTGAATATGTTCTCCATACTTTGCAAGTGATCATTCTGTGCAGCTGGGGTTAAAGTATCTATGATCAAGTTTATAATACAGAGAAATCTCCACAGAATCCTTCCATGCATACCTACACCAGAGCACACCAGTTGTCTCTTCAGTAAACTCCAATGCAAATGTGCTAATTTCTACTCTTTTTCTTGCACATTTCCTTTATACTCTGTGGTCTTTGGCAAGCTTTTTGCTGCTGATGGGTCAGAATCTATATTTATAAAGTCCTAACTCTTCTGGTTAGATGCTCTTCAAGCTCTATTTTGCTCTTTCTAATTCTGCTTTAACAATTAATTGGCCAAGTCTGTAATGCTTCCTAGTTTATTTGGATACACTTCAGGTTCTGAAGTTTGATCTCTTATTTCTAGTAAGCTTCATGTTGCTACTTGGCCATGTTCAAGGGAAAACAGTACATCTAAGATATAACTTACCTGAATAAGGGTGTACTGATCTAAACCTACATTAGTGAGAAGTTTTAATTTGATACCAGAACCTGGAATGAACAGATGAGGTCATGTTTCTACTACTGAGTGTAATATCCACGGTTACTGTCAGGAAACACTTGTCTATAAGGTCTAATGCTGTTACTGTTATTTGTAATAAGAAAATTACTAGGAAGAATACCAAAGCAATGCACAACAGCATTAGGGAATTTACAGAATAACAAATAAATCCACATGTATACTGGGGAATGGTGGGTGGCGGTGGAAGAGAAGTCCATTTTCCAAAGAGACCAGCTTATTTGCTCATTAGGAAATGTTTATTTAGGATAACATAAAGTAGAAAGTCTCTATTTTTTAATTCTTTTAGCTTTGTACTATCAGTCCTGTTTTGGGGGTTTTTTGTTTGGTTGTTTGCTTTTTTTTTTAGCAACTTCTATAATTCACATTGCCCAATACAAGAGTTTATTATGTAAGCATAGAAAATATATAGCCTTCTAGGTAAAATGCTTTAAACAAGAATTTGATTTGAGCTACATTTCAAGCTCAAACATGGAAAAGTTGAGTACTTGATAAGTTACTTCCATTGGGGTACTGCTTGCAACCCTGGATACTGATTTGAATGCAGATAAACCAAAGGTATTAATTTTTGTTATGTTTCCACTTGAAAGGTAATTTTTTCTGCTCTGTGTAAGAAAGCTATGAAACCTGCACAGTTTTAGACTACTGAAGACTATGTGTTACTCTTAGGAGCTTTCCCAAAGTAACCTAGACTGATCTGAATCATAGAGTCATGATATTCTGGGAAGAAGGTTTTTTTAAGATTTGAGTTTTTTTCTCATTACCTTACTCTGATTTGATTGGTAATAAATTAATTTTCCCCAAGTCAAGTCTGTTTTGCCCATGACAATAATTGGTGAGTGATCTCTCCCTGCCTTTATCTCAGCTCACAAGGATTTATTATATTTTCTCTCCCCTGTCAAGCTGAGGCGGGGAGTGAGAGAGCAGCTTTGGTGGGCATTTGGCATTCAGCCAGGGTCAACCCATCACTGCTATCAGCCCAAACCATCCAAATAATCCTTTTAAAGGCCCATAATTAAATTACATTTTGAAAGTAAATGTTTTCTGAAATTTATGCTGAAGAGAAGAATCACATTTGCTTGACTGGACCTCCTACACGTGGGAGCAAACATTGCCATCGTGGTACATCTGTGAAAGTGCTAATAGTCTTGTACATGTCAGCCCTAAACCTGTGTAACAATGTAAGATCAGAAGTTGGATTTTTGACAATACGAAATTACTGAGGCTGTTTTTCTTAGAAAACATTCACAGGATAATTGCATGCTAATTATTATATACCCATTTTTCATTTAAATATACCAAGAGGCTACTAGAACTTAAAGGCTCCTTTGTAGTTTTTTGACAAAAAGCATTAGACCTGCCTTCAAGAGATCTAGACTTATATCCACACTCTTCCAGTGCTTGCAGTATGACCTTGGTTAAGTCAACTTTGTATTTAAACTTGCCAGTTTTAATGTAACGTTTAATGCTGGTAAGACATGAAGCTAAAGGTGACTGAATAGGACAATAATACAAGCACAGAGCCCTGCCCTATTTTAAGATTAGCTAACCTGCAATCTACAGACTGAGTTGGGGAGCTGATAACAGTAACTTACAAGACAGAAAGAAAAACCTGTGCTCAAATATCTTGTTTTCCATCACAGAAGTGATAGTGACAGGGAAAGCAGGGAGAATCTCATTCAGAATCCGGAATTTTTAGCCTTAAAAATCCTTGCTGTTACCAGAGCTTGAAAATCTTCAAGAGTTCTGGGAAGAATGTTACATATTCAACCAGTGTTGCCATTACAACAGAGGCATTTGGCATTTTCAGGTAATAACTAATAGTTAAACATTTGGTTAAGGAGCCATTTTCTCACATTTCCAATATACTAATATTTAAAGAAAAAAAAACAACAGTCTGTCACTTCACACACTCTGGGAAGTTTGTGCTCATCTGGAAAAAAACAGCATGATATCTCACCTGTATCACTGAGATTTACAGACGTTTACGTGTGCCTTTAGCATCACAATTAGGTTTTCAACCTGATCCTTACTATATTATTTGCAAACTAGCCATATCAAGAACACACTCTTCCCAGGAACAGCAATAAAGAGGCGATAATTCAGTTCATGAGAAAGGCATGACTTACTTTGTGAAAGTTCCTAAAATATGCTGCTTTCTCATCTGGAAATTTTTCTAGTCTCCTGGGTCCTTTACTGGAAGCCTTCTTGAAAACCAACCAACAACGCCTGAAAATCTGCAAATGAAATCAGTGGACTATATTAGCTTTTCTTTAAAGGTGGACAGTACCCCACATGCATTCAGTTACATAGTTGACTTGGAAAGAAATTTTAAAATTACAGTATTTTATAAGTCTGTAAAATTTTTAGAACATCAATTATTTCTAAACAAGTAATCAAAATTCACCAATGTATACATATTGATTGTCAGTCCTTTGTAGACTTTCTTCCTTTGATTTCTTTCATGCATGCCAAATTTAACAGTTCCTGAATTCAAGTAAATCTATAAACTTTGGATACATAAAGAATTATAAAGCTGTCATTAGGGAAATTTCAGAAATCATTCCATGCATTTCTAGCATTCATGTTTATTTCTGTGAGAGTATTGATACCACTGGGAAACTTTGCTTTTAACAGAATACGGTAATCAGCAGGCAGTTAGTATAAACTTGTATGCACAGAAAAGAAAACACAAGGTTGAAATAAACACCAATATGACCATTACTGGACAACAACATCTAGTTCTCTCACTTCATTAAACGATAAACTTTCTAAGGAAAAACTACAAAAATTATTAAAGTTTGGGAACAAGTTGTGAAAAGTAAAATCCTTCAGAAAGCACAAACCAAAACAATATTATCCTCTCATTTTTATGAGAAACACACTAGATTTTGTTTAAAATGTGCTTTTCAGCAACAAGGGTACTTTATTAGACTATTTACCAAGCATTGTGATAGTATTGCCATAAGAAGAAGTTATAAATCAGGACTGAATTATCAAATAAGAATTCATTTGCAGTTTAAAGGGAAGCTGATCAAGGATAATCCTCTGGACTACATTATGCAAGTAAGGGATTCGATATTAACCTAGTTTTATAATCTATGAAAACAGTTTCCTTCATTCTCCTTTTCAGTACTTGCACAGTTTATAAACAATAACATATGGATTTTTATGTAGTCATTTCAAGGATACATATGCCGTCATTATAAAAAATAAGCTTAATAGAATAATACTGACTACTACTCTGTTGCCATTATCTCAAACGAGTGTTACCATGCAAAGTAAGTGTTTTCTTCTAAAAAAACCTACCATTAAACTACAGTATCAATATGTTTAATTATGGAGACTTTTGGAAGAAAAGATAGCACTTAATGAAATTCCCTGCAAGTATACTTCTTAGAAAGCACACAAGTTTTAGGCTTTTTCTACTAAGGTTGTAAAGTGGCAACTGTACAACTATACTCCCTATCTCAGAAATTACTTCACCTGACCTGGGGGAAAGCAAAGACAATATCATATTTTTGGGAAAAAAAAAAAAAAAAAAGAAAGACATTACACTGTGGGACATCATAAACCATCTTTATTAGATAGTACTTTCTTCAAAACAATATCTTGGCAGCGTTGCAACTTACTTTATCAAAGCAACAGCACTGCTTCCACAGTTATCTTCTGATTAACCTGTATTAACACTTCATAACATTATGGTGTGAAAAGCTTTACATATAGGTAGAGGATATCCACACTACTTTAACCTTACTAAAAGCAATAGCCCCCAATGTTCAAATGGGATATATTTATTCATTTAATAAAAGTATCACTTTTAATAATATTCATGGCTTTTCTGGGATCTGAGCTGTTTTGGTTTTGGGGTTGGCTTTTTTTTTTTTTTTTTTAATCCATCTCTATTTTCAGTTCATCTCTTTTCCTCTGTGGAAAGTCTATCCCTAAGAAATTTTTTTATGAGCATAAACCCACTGTCTTAATCTCAAATCTTTTATTGATTTCCTTATTTTCATTATCCTCCTTTAATAGTCCTCTGTCGTGGTTTAAGCCCAGCCGTAAATCAGAACCACGCAGCTCGCTCTCTCACTCCCACCCCTCCCTTCCTCCCCCTCCACTCACGGAGCGATGGGGAGGAGAATCTAAAGAATGTAACTCCCACGGGTTGAAATAAGAACAGTCCAGTAACTAAGGTATAACACAAAACCACTGCTGCTGCCACCAATAATAATAATGATGACTGAAATAACAAGGGAGGAGAATACAACCGCTCACCACCCGCCGACTGATACCCAGCCTGACCGAGCAGTGATTTAGCCCTTCTGGGTAACTGCCCCCAGTTTACATCCTGGGCATGACGTGCTGTGGTATGGAATACCTCTTTGGCTAGTTTGGGTCGGGTGTCCTGTCTCTGCTTCCTCCCGGCTTCCCCTCTTCCCTGGCAGAGCATGAGGCTCAGAAAGTCCTTGGTCAGAGTAAACATTACTGAGCAGCAACTAAAAACATCGGTGTTATCAGCACTGTTCCCAGTCTGGAAGTCAAAATCACAGCATGGCACCAGCTACTAAGAAGGAGAAAAATGACTGCTACTGCTGAACCCAGGACACCTCATCTTTTTCAGGCTGAAAAGAGTCAGTCTTTGTGCATCATGTGCTCACCTAAGTATCTTGGTAGCCCTCCATTTGAAATGCATCAATATCATTCTTGTATGGGGGAGCTCAGAACTGGACACAGTACTCCCAGTGGGAAGTCCTGAATATAGTAGCTCTGTATATGTTCTGGCTACCTGTCTCACTGACACACTACCTTCACATTGGGGTGAGATGATCTGGATGTACGCTTTTTCCACGCAGAAAATTACAGACAACGATACTTCTGAAAAAGAACAGTGGTATGGCAACTTTGCCTTGACAAAGGACAGCAAAATCAAGAAAGACCTTCCCTAACATTTAGGCTCTAAAAAATTCAGGGCAGGATATCATGCCGTTCTGCTAAAGCTTGGGTCCTGGATTTGGGGTTCATATGAAAAAGATGTAGGGGGGGTAAGAGCTAAGAAAGGAGAGAACAAGGATGTCTTTGAAAGGAATGCAAAAGCTGAAGTGCAGATGTATTACTGAGAGGACACTAAGTGACATGAGGGCCCAAGGGTGATAAAATTTGTGTATGAGGCTCAATGGGGCAGATAAGCTGCTGCGAGATACACCCAAGGAAGTTAGAACATCTGCCAGTACTAAAGGGCCAGGAGAAGATTTTCAAACACAGTACTTTCCTACAATAGATTATTAAACTTTGCTTCTGGTTTTAGGAATCTTCCAAATTCCTTTTTGCAGAACGTATTGCATTTCAAGGAAAGTTTGATTAGCTGAGAGATGTTTCTCTGCCTATTTGACTGAAAGCAAGGAGAAAGGAGGAATTAATTTCAGCTGCATGAAGTACAAGAATAAAGTGGCAAGAGTGGGAAGCTATGTTATTTTCCCTTTTTAGTCAGTGCTTATCTCAGTGACATCCCTGTCTGTGCCTGAGGAGACACTGTGCATTTCTTCAGGCACAGAACTATGCTCCAGAATGTAACTCCCAAAGATACCATCTTATGCCAACCCAAGTTCTCCAAAGAGCCCTGCCTTGCAATCATTTTCCCTTACTAAGTGCTACCACCAACCATTAAGTAATTGCCCTTGTTCAAACCAGAACCTGCCCTCGCTTGCTGTCAAACTGTGCTGCTGTCTTGAGCCTGTCAACATAGCACTGTGAATGTCCATAGAAATCAGAGACATTATTCTCTTTCCACCAAATATAGCTTGGGCTCACTGCAGCATCTACCGATCTTTTTCCTCAGCAAGAGAGAGATGCCTTCATCAATATACTTCTTCACTAATTAAAAGCCTAGATTAATGCCAAGTAATAAAATTATTTACCAGGAAAAGCTGCAGGGAACACTTCATTTTTTATGTTCTGCTTATAATTAGTGCCAGAAAGAAAGGGACCTGGTAGCAGAGAACAGAAATCAACGAGCACCTGAGGCACCACTCTAAACTGCATGCAAATTGATAGAATAAGAATTAAGAGAATGCAGTCATGCTGATATTTAAACAGAGCAACCAGCCTTAATCTATATGGAACTCTATTCTCAGGTGTTGTAGTTCTTACCTCTCGATACCAGCTCTACGTACTTTGCTAACTTTGAGCAACAGAAAAAAAACCAAAATCTGTTCCTTTGTTACAGACAAAAGCTGCCTGGAAGACAAATAGCTTTATTACACCACATCGACAGGAGGAGAGCCTGCTTTCCATATTTTTTTTAACCAACCACTGTTTAAAATTATTCTTGAGATGGTTTGTTTACTTCTCTTCTCCATTCAAAGAAAACCCCATAGAGGTTTGCTTATCAAAACCCAGTTTTTGCTAAACAATTGATAACAATCACAATTAAATTTAACCTGCAATTTGAAGTAACTCAAATTATACCTCAAAGCTCTGTGGCACATTCACTGCTGCTCCATCAAGCCTCATTCCTCATCAAACCTTGAAGTTTTGCATTCCCCTTGGACTGCATTTTCCTTTCTTTCATTGCTATGAACACTTCCAGCACCACAGAAGTAAATAATTTGTTCATTTATCAGTTTCCTCTGAATATCTACTTTGTTTGATGATTTCTCTTGTAACTTACCAAGGCAGGATGCTTATTGTCTTTGTTAAAATGCATTTATCTTGCAAATATTCAAAATCAGTTTTGATATTCCATTTTCTGGTCTCACTTTTACATGGTGGTACTTCTTATTGAATAATATGAGTGCAATTTCCATAATGAAAATATAATGACAAATTAAGTATAATTTGTTAAACATATGCAATATGGCAGCATCCTGCTGACACCACTGCACAGATGTGGAAGCAATTTAATTATCAAGATGTTATTCTCTCTGTAATTATTGAAAACAGCTAAGAAGTAAGACATACAGAACACTTGAGATTAGTTCTTTCCTTTCTATTTCACCTTCATAAAAATCACATGCATTTAAAGATTATAAACTTGCAACACAAACCAAACAAGCTTATTCAACCCTTTGCTAATATGACTGTTCCATCATAGTGTTAAAAGTATTACAGGAAAAAAATCCTCTATTTTTATTCGCTAGTTATAATCTCATAAAAAATTAATTTCCAAATCAAGTTATAATCTCAATAGAAAAATTTCTTTTCATTAAAGAGCACATATGAAGTTCAGGAATTATCTCCTGACAAAGTGAAATCACATTTGTACATTGATCAAGCTGGACTTTAAAGATGAGATCCTAGAGACAAGAACCACACTACCACACACCATACTACTTCTGGCCTGTGACTTACCTAAATGTTCTGAAAAGCAGAAGGGAAGAGGTGCAAAGAGTATGCCTACAGATTATTTTCATTCAGAGATGTTTTTAATCTAACATTTATAGGTATGAAATATATAATGAAGATGTACAAGAAAATCATGTCTTCTTACAGTACAACAAATATATTTTGGGGAGAAAGCCAACCCTCCTAGTTACATTATCAGATACAAAATCAGCTTCCTCCAGAAAGTTGACTCATATATGACTCTTTGTGAGTAGAGTTTAAACTAGTTTTGCATTCTTGCTGTCTCCAAAGTCCTGAAGCCAGTCACGCAATGTCCAGATCATGAAATGGCAGTGATAAGGTCGTAGGTACTGATTCTCTACAACCTTCTGGCCAACTCCCATTGCTAAGACTATGAAACTTCACTGCAAGTTAAAGCTGTCTTCCTATTGTTTGCTAAATGAGATTAATTGGAGCGATATGAATGCTGGATTGGGAATAGAAGTTTTTATGCAGTGCACCTCAGGTCTGATTTGGTTGTACAGTAGATACAATTAGAGGAAGGTGCTTTCATCAATTCTCATGCAATATATCAAACAAAGGCAAGCCGAAAAGTGTCTGAGAAAAGCATTGCTAAGAAAGAGACTACAGATTTGTGTACATTAACTGAAGTGTTACAGGGGCAGACCTTCCACTGGCATTTCAGCTGCATTAACTTTCAATAGCACTACAACAAATTACTGGAGTTCATGATGTACCCCATGATGTTAATACCTGACAACCAGAGAAAAGTGGATTAAAATATGATCAAAGGCATACAGACTCCTCTCTATTCAGATGACTTTAAGCTCAAATTTCTTTGTGTGTTTCATCTGCACTTATTCCAAGCACCATATTTAAAGACAATGAAACATTGCTTAGCTGAGATTCTGAGTCAGTATGGTTATCCAGTTATACTATAACACAATATATTAAAGAGTTTTCTACTTACCTTTCAAAAAGACATTCTGTCTTTGTTTAAAACTGAAAATATTTTGTAACTGTCAGCTTTTCATATTATATGTTATAGAATCATAGAATGGTTTGGGTTGGAAGGGACCTTAAAGATCATATAGTTCCAACCCCCCTGACAAAGGCAAGGATCTCTTCCGCTGGACCAGGTTGCTCCAAGCCCTGTCCAACCTGGCCTTGAACATTTCCAGGGTTGGGGCAGCCACAGCTTCTCTGGGTAACCTGTGCCAGCACCTCACCACCCTCATTGTGAAGAATTTTTTCCTAATATCTAATCTAAATCTAT
This sequence comes from Coracopsis vasa, assembly GCA_026283785.1. NCBI lineage: Eukaryota > Metazoa > Chordata > Aves > Psittaciformes > Psittacidae > Coracopsis > Coracopsis vasa. The sequence continues at coordinate 20,486 of JANHGB010052133.1, read as the reverse complement.
CCTTTTTCAGCTTGAAGCCATTCCTCCTTGTCTTCGTCAAAAGTCCCTCTCCGAATTTCTAGTACACCCCCTTTAGGTACTGGAAGGCTGCTATATATAAACATATAAGATGTTTACATTGTACTTGAAGTTTGTTTTTTTTTCACTTGAGGATTTTATGTATAAAACTTCAACTACGAATTGCATAAACTTTCAGTATATATCTATAACCATTTGTGATGATACAGTACTGATCTTGTATCGATAGTCTAGATATCACACTTGATGTGTAAACTTTCACATATAAATGGTGTTAACGCATAGATTCACAAAAAAAAACAGAAAATTACACAGTGGAGGTAAGTGGTTACAAACAAAGCAATTTGCATAAATAACATTTAAATAATGCCTGCCAATTCAAAGCACTTTCCCCTCCAGAATCCCAACAGCAGTATTTGACACTTGTAAATATATCCTGATCACCAACTGAAGTAATGTACACCTTTATCTAATATTTTTTCTACTAGGATATTTCAGAGTTTAAAAACAAACAGACAAACAAAGAAACAACAACAGTAAAAACACATAGAGGCTATTTGAGCTCAAGCGGTTTCAAGCATGCCTGTATTCAAAAAGTAGTAAAGTCATAATAAAGTCTTCTCAACCTCCTTGATGAATTCAAGTACCCATCAGAAACCGTATTCTTGCATATTTTCCACTCTTTAAATTGTGTATAAACAAAACAATATTTTCCTTAAATGGACTGAAACCTACAGCGAAAGATTGGTTAAATAAGCCAAGTTATCAAGCTAGATATTCAATTGAACCCTTCTCATGTAAATCTCATTAAAAAGTCAGATATTTTTTATCAACATTCAATCAAGAAGTTGCACAGAAAAGTATTCATGATCACAGAATTATAATACAGCTTAATTCTATGAAGTAAAAGAGGTAAACTGATTGAAACATAAAATACAAGAAAATCTGACGCAATTCAGTCATTAAGCGTGACTCTAAATTCATGTGGCTGGAGAGAGGTAGAGTGGCAAAAAATCCAGAGCTGCAAGGAACAGTTTTTCTAAATGCACCTGAAATAAACTTGATTTGAATAATCTGCCCATTACAAGGTATGATTTTGAATTTTGACAGATTCCTCACTAAGTGACATTACTGGATGCCATGCTAATACTTTAAAGCAAAAAGGCTTAAACTCAGCATTTTTCTAGGAAGCATATCGTAGGCTTCAGGAAAATCAAGATTAGATGGTATCAGGAAGCAGAGGAATTAGCTACAGTCCCACTATAAGAAAACTTTTCTGGCTGATTATATTTAACAAAAGGGTGAGAGACTCTGTCTCAGTAATGAAACTATGGCAAAAAAACCCAATTAGCAAGTCAAAACCACTTATTAACCTTTTTTTTCCACTCCCTTGTGAATTAAGTCACTGTATTGACTAAGTTAGAATAATAGTTTTCAAATATATTCTGTATATATCAGTTGAACTTAACTTTTATTTGAACTGGATGCAAATTGTCCTCCACTTGAATCCTCACTTTTAAAATAAATCTGCAGCAGAATTGTGCTCAAATCTGAACTCCTGAGATGTTCATACCTTCTATTATTAACACAAGTGCTTTATAGTGTATTTCATACATTTATACTGGAGTCAGAAAAGACTTAGTATATAATTTATATCTGAATGTTACAATTCAGCTGAAAACAATTAAGAAAATCTTTGGTTTATTGCATAGTGTCAATAACGAAATGGAAAAGTTATTGGGCTTTTCTCTTTTACAGTCTTATTTTGGCTCATGTGCTAGGAAACTCTGAAAATATGGTCATTTAGATAACCTGTATTTCCACAACTATGCTTAGTAAAACTGGTGATAATGTTCTTGGTCTGCTTTTTCCAAAGAAAAAAAGAAGCCTGATATTTCAGTATATACCCAAAAAATGTACTTGGGAAACTGACTGTTTTGACATGTATCAGAATAAGAGTCATACACCTTTATGCTGGAAAATCTGTTAAATACACAGCTGCAATTAAAAAAAAAAAAAAGACACCAGTTTGCTTACAGGCTTCAGCACTGGCTTTCTGTAGGGTATAAGTAGCATCATAAAGCAAATTGCAGCAAGATCACTTTCATAAATGGATATATTCAAAGCTAACTGCATTTCACAAATGTATTTTTAAATACATTCCATGATTTGATAAAATGTGTCACCCTAGTTCTGAGCTTCTACAGTGATGCAGCTTATGAAATGTTCGGTAACATTTTCTTATGAAGAAACTATGCTTACACAATTCCATGGTTCACAGCTGGTATATCAAGAACCCAAGATACCTGTCTTTTCAGACTAGATCTGGTAATTACTAATTAGAAAAGGAAGGAAAACATAGCATTTACATTTAGCTCTGGGAGAACTTAGACCTATATGTAGCCCCAGTGCATGCTTCTCATTGCTGAAACTTCCTTGTTTCCTTAAACCCTAGCACCGTGGTTTAAGCCCAGCTGGCAACTCAGAACCACGCAGTTGCTCGCTCACTCCCCCGCCCTTCCTCCGCCGCTCCCAGAGGGATGGGGAGGAGAATCGAAAGAACGTAACTCCCACTGGTTGAGATAAGAGCAGTCCAGTAACTAAGGTATAACACAAACCACTACTGCTACCACCAATAAT
>JANHGB010052133.1:0-17728 GCA_026283785.1 Coracopsis vasa | reverse complement strand
CCCGGCTTCCCCTCCTCCCTGGCAGAGCATGAGGCTCAGAAAGTCCTTGGTCAGACTAAACATCACTAAGTCACAACAGAAAACATCGGTGTTATCAGCACTGTTCCCAGGCTGAAAGTCAAAAACACAGCACTGCACCAGCTACCAAGAAAGAGAAAAAATGACTGCTACTGCTGAACCCAAGACATCCTCAAAGACTTCCCTTTAGAAAAAACAGACCAAGCTACAGGCTCCATCATCAGTGGCGGTGGGTTTCAGTAGCCACAGAATCTACATTTTACAGGTGACCTGAATTTTTGACAACTGGTCATCAGGTTACAGAAGTTTTGTCTTAGTTGACCAAGAAGCTTTATGAAGGGTAAAAAGTCATCTAATGTGTACAACAAAGCAATTCCTTCAGTGACAAATAAGCAGGGTCTCCTGAATGGCACCTTCATTCTTTTTCCACTGTATATCAATCTAGGACATCGTGGAAGCAAGTTTGAGGCTTTGCAGCTAAAGTAACAAAATTCAAGAGGGAGGCCTTGACCCTTTTCCTAGTGGCAACATGCTGGTGATCTTTAAGGATGATACTTATTAGGCCTTTTCCCAGATTTCAGCACTGGTATGAATTCAAAGGCTTCAGCATATAGACTGTGGGAATGAAGAGGCCTACCTTTTAAAGTAGAACATCGAATAGCAAGAAGAACTGTTAAGTTTTACCTTTAGAGTGTTACTCCTTCAATTTAATTACATGGGTTTTTTTCCAGACCTTTAGGGAGAGATCTGAAGAATGGAATGGATTGAAGAGGATTCCTGATGTAGTGTGTGCATACACAAAGGTACATCCTTGCATTTGAATTTTGCTTTTTATAACCTACTTTAAAAGCTGGTATAAATGTATACAGTTCCACTTCATTTCAGCAGCATTTTCCCTTATTACATCAACAGACAGTTTGTATCTCAGTGTTTGAAAAAGTATTAGCATATGAATTTACCTATAAATATGGATAAATAGGTGGAGATGTGAGCACACAGCAAACAAACATTTGCGTTTCATAAGCCACTTCATTGTTATACAGAAGCCTATTCAATTATTCACGAACTGTGAGATACTCTTTTATCCCTGGCCTACTTTAGGATGCCATTGGCTGTAATCAAAACTTCTGAAAGACTTCTAAAGTCCTCAGATAATTGGGGTAGCCACTGTGAAAAAAAGCAACATCAGGCCTTTAACAACAGAGAGAATAAGAACCACTCAAAGTGCTGTCTTCATAATATTTAGTATTTCCTGTGAGATTTAAGTGGTCATTTAATCAGTTTAACAGCAATCTTGAATAAGCACTCACTGCTCAATGAATATAATTTAAAAATTTTGTATTGAGGGCAATGCCGTTGCTTTTTTCTTGAGTAATTCAGAAAGATAGTATTAAGTACATGCTATGTTTAGGTTACCTTTTATTAAAGTATCAATTAGAATCACAAAATTTGTTCAGTATAAACCTGAGAAGGATTCTATTGAAATTATCTGCTGAGTCCATGGCATAGCAGAACCTCTTTAAAGAACACCCTTCCTCTCTGTTTTACAAAATCCCACTACCTGTGCAACTATATATCTGTAAGTGATGGCAGTAACTCTGCACACTTCTGGTCTGGTGACAATTCAGCTGCCCCTTGAAATATTGTACAGGAATGATTTTCACTACAATGTACAAGCTTGCAGGGGACCATAGTCTCTGTTTCTAAGGCTGGACTCTGAGCAGTCTCATCTCATTAGCGACAGAAAATTATTCCAGATCTGGAAGAATATAACTTTATCATCCCCAAATGATTTCTGGAATCTTTCAACTCAGAAATTGAACTTCCAGTGTTGCACCATTTCTAATATCTTTAGAGATCCCTTTTTTATATTTTAATTGAAACAGTGCAATAGATCAATTAATAATGAAAATCTCTGCATAATCTTCTTTTCTTACTTTTCCTTCTACTTAATTCACCTCTCAGCTCTCCTTTCCAGCATGTTCAGATTTTTTAACGTTCTTGACTAATATAGGCAAAAGTTTGGCCTCTGAATGGGTCATTATGCCCATGGCACGGGGGTTGGAACTAGATATCTTAAGGTCCTTTCCAACCCTAACTATTCTATGATTCTATGACTCTATGATTCTATGATTATTATGCATGCTCATATCATACAGTTCTGTTATATTGTTGCCATGGTTGTTAATAATATATCCATTAAAAGACATATTACAGGAAATCCATTGGTTAGATTAGGTTTTTAGAAAGAAGAAAAACTTTTTCCTTTTTCTAAAATAATTTAAAATAATTGGTTTAAAGTGGGAATCTTATGTGTGACTTTTAATTTTCCAGAGATTTGTAAAGACTTTTCCTGGTCATTTACAATAGATGCTTTTGCAAGTAAGATTTCTATTTATCCATTGCAATAGCTAATAAAGCTTTGCCAGTCATCACTAATATTTAGAGAGGGGATTTTATTGAGAAGTCTCTACACATTATTCCAGAGATTCCACCTCACACTCAAAAAAAATCCCAAAACAAACCAGAAACAAACCCCCCCATACATTTTTTTAAATTTTGTTTTAATAATAACAAAAAAAGGAAGTTGCAACACTATAAGCTTTGTTTTTCAAACCACTTAATATGCTGAAATCTCCCTGCCCCTATCCAAAAAACAGTACAAATGGCAATCTCTTTCTTGGGTATATCGGAAAACCATTTGATTTTCTGCCAGAAGCTGTAGAAACATTTGTCTCTTGAGAGAAGTACTAGTAAGTCAGCTTCTAGTCACTAGCAGAAACCCAGCACTGACCAGGATGGGCACCAAATCATCATTCATGCTTTGGATTTTTTTGCTAGCATAACCCATTGAATGGTTTTCCCAGAAAATATCCACATAATAACATTCAGTTCCGCAATTACATCTTATTAACTGTAGGGAGAGCTAGTTGTTGTCTCTTCCCTGACCTTCCATGCAGAGTGCTCTCCTGTTAAACAAGACAATATCTTCAGTGTATGCATTAAACCCACTAAAAAATGAATTTGCTCAAATTTACTTCACTAGTTACCTCCATTAAAAATGGATATTATTTTTTATGTGGTATGTGAGAGAAATGCAGTGTACTGTGAGCTAAAAAAAACCCAAACGATTTAATAATTAAAAAATGTAGCATTCATAAGAAAAATAAAAATAGTAGTCAGAGTAGCCATGTTTAATCATTGTTTTGACACCCACCACTTATTTTTCTGTGCATATTTTGGCAAAGGGAGAAAAGATAAGGGGTGACACCTTACCACTTCAGTGGAACTACTCTTGTCAAGCATTCAAGTAAAATTTCAGAGATTTTAGAAGTGGCTATTATCCGTAAAAAGGCCCAAGAGGAAAATGGAAAGACAAAATAATTCATGCCTCAGGTAAAGAGGATGTTACAGGATATGAGCTATTGCTGGGTAAAGTCAATACAAAACAAAAAAAAAAACCAAAACACCTCATCCATGCAATCCACTTGCCTGAGTTACCAGCACTTTGCATTAAAAAGATTGAAACAAGTACTGCTGTAAGAAGGCATACCTCTCCTCTTGCACTCAGATTTCTGAGCATCTTTGAAATTAAGGTGCCCTACAAACAGTGTTTTCCCTGTCTGGAACAGCACTGATTTCTCTGTCTCATTTTTTTGAAAAACAGTTTCCACTGCACTAAGTGGGTGCATTTTAAGTGGCAAGTTTGGATCCATATGAAGAAGCAAAAGAGATGGAACACTACCACACAGCACTGAACTCCTGAATTAGTGCAGAGGGTGCAGAGTAGCAGGGAATGGAAGTCAGTTTCTGCTCCTTTACCACACCACGTATCCCCCAGAAACAGAACAGAGATCCTCCATAGTCATCTGACACCCACCCCCCAAACAGGAGGAGCAGCAAAAATAACCTGTAGCCCTGCTCAGAAGCATGAGATTACTTGTTTCTGTCAGAAGCTCTGGGATGTGGGGCCAAGACTTTACCACAAGATACAATAAGCCTTGGGAGGTTTTCCTTTTCCTGTATTGATTCTAACTCTCCACCCGCTCTTGGCTATTTCAACATATTTTCTCACCAAATGTTACTAAAGTATCCACCACAAAGCAATTGCAATAAAAGCAAAGCAATATATCCCCAAAAGATCACTAGTAATGCCTTTAATAAAAAATGCTGTCAGAAGGCATGTTACGAAGGCTATCCAACCCAGAAACATTCCTCATATATGATAACCTTGCATATACCCTTGAGCTTTATTTTTATCATCCTAATTAGGAAGCAAGATCAAACCTTTAGTTTATAAACCTTGTAGTGTGACCTTCTGCAACACTATAAAAGACAAATAGGCTTAAATTTCTTCATAGTATTTTTTAGTCTTATTATTTTCCAGATTGGCAATCTGCTGGCATTTAAAGTTAGGAATAAAAGAAATATAGAAACATCTGCTACAAACTGTTTAATCTCAGATTAGATCATTCCTTGTGGGCTTGATTGCAGTCAGTAAGAATTAGGTTGGTTAGAGAGAGATGATTAGGGACAATTCACCCAGTTATAGTATACATACGTCATCTTTCTACTGCCATAACATACTATTATAGATTCTTATAGATGTTTATAATATGCTGTAATTTATGGTGTTATAGTCACAAGCTATACATGTAATCCATAAAAAGATGTATTTTATTATTAGAGATTTCTGTATAATCAAAGCACACCATAGTAATTTTCCAACTATTCCTATACTAACTAAACTACTGTGTGTATAAACACTTCAGCTACAGAGTCTGAAGTCTTCTCTTTTTTCTGTGTTTAAAAGGAGCAGGGAATACATGTCTGAAAAGATTTGCACATTATATTCCTGTGAAAAACATTATACAATTTCATCAACCCTTAAGCAGCCTTCGCTTGAAAACTCGCCACCATTACTTTGCTTTGAACTGCCAGGAGGGCAATTCAAGGACAGAAGGACAGCCTACAGAAATAATGCATTCAGTCTTCATACCAGTCTGCATATCAGCAGAATTTATCACTTATATTTGAACTGATCTTACTGTTATTTAAAAAAATCAGTTCCAGCAGCCATTTTTTAGCTTTCTGCATTTCAGACTCTGTTTCGGTGAGACTAACTTCAGTAATTCTTTTGGAGGAAAACTAATATTGCTTGCTTCATGTCTGGCCTCAGAGTAGGTATAAAAAAAACCCCGCAAACCAAACCACAATAAAAATTTGGTTGCAACTGTTTTAGCTGGCATCCAGCAGGAAAATCTCAGAACTTGCAATATTTTTAAAGAAATTATTATGCCCAAGAAATCTCAAGCATTTTACTGAGCTAAAACTGGATGTGTAGCACCTACTTATGAACAATTATGTAGCCAGAATTTGTGCCCAAGTTCGTATCTCCTCCCACAGGTACTTTTCTAAATGTAATCAGAAAAGAATTCCAACAGAGAAAGTTATGGTTTTGTTATACTTTAATATGCATTTTTAGCAACCTCTCAAACCGTACTGGAGAAACTAACTTACTTAACTCATCTGACTTTTCTTGGTGGAAATACCAGTTTCCCCTCCCTCCACCCCCCTTTTTTTATAATGTTTTACTTTAATTAATTACAAATAGACACATCACAGATGAATATGACAAACCACAGACAATGGTTTGATATTACGAATGGAAAGCAATATTTATAGAGGAAAAGACATAACTACTTTCATTAGCTTTTAATCATATAGCTATGTATTGAAATAATGGAAATACCACTGCAGTAAAGCTTCTTAATTTTTTGACTTTTCCATAGATGAGATTTTTAAGATGAAATACAGTATCTTTTACATATATTTAGTAGGCTGTCATCACTTTGTTCTTGAGAAAGTTAAAGGCATTTAGCACACCTACAAGTGAACTTAATGCTGAGGAACAGAACAGTTTGAGTTATTAAGATAGTCTTCTTATTTGTGTCTTTATAAAAGTAAATTTAGACCTTTGCATGCTATCTGCAATAACACATATTGAAAGATTGTATCTATCTGCTCAGATCCTATTTTATGTTAGGAAGGTGGGGATTTGTGAAATTAAGTGTTATACAATCAAAACCGTGCAACAGAATACCTTAAAATGAAGCAGAGCCTCCAAACAGGATAGCAATCACAAACATTTGTTCTACACTCCTGAGGTGCAAAATATTAAATAATTTTTGCAGCTCAAATTTAGAGGTTTACAAGCTCAAATTCAGCTTCAGAATCCAAAATTATCCCTTAGCTTTATATCAGTTAGTATTCTATTAAATCTATCCCTACTTTTCTCTATGTTATCACACAGAGCCCAACTTAGCAGAGGTATCACAGGTATTAGTCCTCAAGATGCTCTTGTTTTAACTGATAAGTGGAAACAGTGTGTTTTTTAAAGGATTTAATATAGCTGAGCACAGCACCAAGTCTAAAGCTCTTTCCACAAAGAACAAAAAATGTGAGCTGAATATAAGTGCCACTGTGTATTTATGTAGGTGTAGAATTTCTAAGAGCACTTGATCCTCAAAGTAGAATAAGAAAGTTAGAGTCCTTTATTCTTGCACACATTTTGTCATTTCAGCATATATACAGAAAACTCTTGCAAATCCAGCCACACTGATGTTAACTGCAATCTATAGGTGCCATTATTAAATGCCCACTCACAGTTCCAGGCATGCACGCAATGTGTTTAAATACAGAGAGACTAAACAGTATGTAAATGTCACCGTGGAAAAACAGCCCTTCAAACATACTCTGATACATTGTACTACGGAACAGAGTACAGATTCTAAAAATGGCATTTATCCATGACATATCATTCAATAAATCTCTGAAGTATAAGGCAGTATGAATCAATCACTTTGGTTTCCTACAAATCAAATGTATCCTTCTTTATGAAGTTACATATCCTGCTTTGACTCTCTCTTAAGTATTATGATATGTCTGCTAGATTTTACAGCAAAATTAATCTTATATAGAAAAGATGTTCTGCAGTAGGATTCAATCAGGACCCTACAAAGACTAATGATAAAGAGGATTTCTAATATCAGTGCTGATTTTTTAACATTTGATCAACTGCATTACTATAACCTCTAGGTTAAATCTCCTCCTGCCAAAAGATCATGGTTTAACAGATGCTAGTGTGGCTCAAAGACCTTCATTACATCTTACTTTTAATCTAATTGAAGGGGAGGAATATGAATTAACAGTTCATGGTAAGTGGAAATAGTTAAAAGCCTAGAGTTAGAAAGAATCCTCTGCAGCAGGAATAAAACGGATAATAAAACTGAGCACTGCAGTGAAAAATTCTGCAATATTCATACACAGAACTACCTGGAATTTTTAAAGTAATAAATAAATTAATAAATTAATAAAAGTCATTAGCTGTGGGTCTTAAGAGTTCAAGAGGAACATAAAGATACATGTTTCAAATACTTCATTTATTTGTATTAGTGATTCACTTTCTGCCGCTCTTGTGCTACTTATTTTACAATATTTCTGAAAATCTTAGCTTAAAGATGTTACCAGTCTTGCTACTACAATGCATCAACATTGCACTGAATCAACACGTAATCCAAAGCAAGAAAAGGATGAGAAAACAAGCATTTTTACACACAACTAAGAGGCTTTGGAAGATAAAGCTATAGCCCTTAGCTCTTGTAACTACCAACACCAGTTCTGTTCAGCTTTTGTTGTGAAAGCAAATTTTTAACAGATAAAGACAGCTTCTACTCAAAGAAAACTAGCATGACAGAGCTTTCCAAAGAACTCAAATGCAGCTGGTGTGTTACAGTTCTAGCCAGGATGTTCTGTGGGGAAATGTGCTACTACAGGTGGATTAGAAATTATGTTGTTAAAACCCCAGGGAAATAATGCAGAGGGGAAGCAGATGATTTCCAAACCCAGCCTCCATAAGTCCAAAAACCCACTCTGAATTCACTGCTCTGTATCTGTGATAGGTCTCCAAAAAGTCAGCTCTGAAGAGGTTTAGAGATTCCCCAGAAGTTTATCCAGGTATATCCACAGAAGACATGCCAGTGCTTTAAGTATGCTTTAGCTCGGACCACAGCAGCAACACGTAAGGCATCATTAAACAAACACAAATTTCTTTGTTAAGCAAAAAATGGTCATTCCACCAAGTTGTTAATATTAGAGGGGAAAAAAAATCCAAAAAACAAAATCCAACAAAACAACAGCATCCCCACCCCCATCACTTCCACTGATTATCACCAGCTTTCCAGAGCTTGTAGGAGATAAGACTTTCCTTTTAAAACCTTTTCCCATGGGCAGAAGAAAATTATTAGTCTGCCCAACTGATGCTATTTATTTTGATATTCTCATCAGCTGCACATAAATAGAAACCATCTTGATTTTCTACACTCTGGGGACTACCTAAAGGCAGGAGTGGGTAGAAGAAGAGAAAAAAAGAAATAATACTGTAGCATTTCTGTTCAAATCAAAACAGACAGTCTGTGATCCCCTATACAGTGTACAAACACCTGGCATATTGGTTCAATAATAGCTAACACAAGTCCCTTTTCTCACTTGCAGTATTAAAAGTGCAGATAGGTCAACAGCAGAAAATTGTGTTGCTCACTTCCAATGACTGCTGAGATGGTCTCAGCTACAAGATCTTAAGTTGTAATATGTAGTCTAACATAAAAGGGAAAGAGGAAAAGAGGGTGAAAAATTGTTGTGCTCTTTAGTATTAACTCTACCAGAATCAAAATTTGGCTTTGCGGTATTAACTAATTAATCCTCACATTTTACTTGTGAAGTTTGAGTGGAAGTTTAAGTGTAAGACTTAAAATGAAGGAGAGTTATTACAGATACAGCTTTATTATATAGTGAGAGCAATGAGTAAACTTACAAAACCACAGCAAGTCTGCTTTGTTAAACAAGTCAGATTAAGCAATCTTTCCATGAAAACAGTCAGTAGAAAACTATATTTAGAAAATAAAATATGCAGATTTTATGGGAAAAAAAAAAAAAAAAACACAACAAAACCAACAAACAACCCAGTAGGTTTAATAGAATGATTACTTATTAATAGTTACTCTGAATAAGAACATACTGTGAATCATGAACTAAAAAAATATTGCTGAATATGATAAAACAGACTGTCAGAGAATGGACTAATAATTTTATTATATTTTTTGGGATTAGGATAGCAAATAAATAAGCAAAGCATTATGACGAGTTCTTAGACTCCTCAGGATAAGAATTCATGTATATGGTGCCAACTGACTGGCTCACCATAGATACTGTCTTACACATCGAGTCCACAGAAGGTGCAGACTCTTGACGTTTTGTAACAAAGTTGTGGAAAATTTCCAATTTTCAATACCTTAGAATTCAAGTTTCTGATTTGGGGGTTTGGTGGGGAGGAGAAACAAGGAAGGAAAAGAGTTTTCAGCATAGAATTACATAAATGAACACTCATAATCCCAGGCATCCTCACTGAATAATTCAGAACTTGAGAGGTGGTATTTTATATTTACATAAGCTCTATATATCAGACAATACATACTGACAGCAGTAGCTAACCTTCCGTTTCTGGATATTAATCAATATACTTTCTGGTCATTCACCAATAGATGTATTGATATATTTATATTATGAATAGGATTCTAAATTCACAGTTACATTGCCAGGACCTCAGAACTTAAACCAAGCAACTCTTTTTATGTGGCTGTTAAGCTCTTGCCAGTATACAGGCAGGTCTAGGTACAGCATTTCAGAGCAGCGATAGCTACATGTACTCCCTTTTTGTTTTGAAGTCTGCACTTAAAATGACCCCGCTCGCGTATCAACTGAAATAGAGTTAGGTAAGAGTTGGGCACAGATGAATGAGAGGAAATGTGCAAGTCACTGAGCCCTGCCTCCTTCAGTTGCAGAATGACATGCAATAGGTGCTTGCTATTTTTTTGATTTCCTTCTCTACTTGTCACACTATTTAGAACCAAGGAGACATTTGAAGTCTGACAGTTTTTCTCATTGTTCTCATGGTACTGGTTTACTAGGATAGAAATAATTTCTTTACTTAGGAGTAGCAGGGAGTAAAAATATTGGACATTTCACATTCATAATTCTTTTCTCATAGGTGCTCACTGGCTAATACACAACCATGGTGCCTTGGAGAGCTAGCTTTTATTGTGATTTAATTTATGAGCCTTGTCCCAGTGGAAATTTTAATTCTTGCAGCTAACATCTACATGAACAGATTTTTGCCTTTGATTCCAAATCACTTGGTTTAGTACATTCTTCTACTGGGTTTTGTATTTTTAACATATATTGTAATGAATCTATCAGCAGGAAGAGCTGTTCCAGTGCACACATGGCAGATCAATGCAGCATTCACCTGTGAACTCACAGCATTAGGTCACAGCAAGACAGCCACTGTGACACACTCAGTAGCTGAGGATGCTGTACCATCTTACCTTTTGATGGCAGAGTCTTTTGTTCTATTTCTCTTTAGAAGGATCCAACTCTATTCTTTTCAGACAGCACATAATGTGTAATTTCTCCTTCAGCCCCACTACCTTTCAAATTAACAAACCCCTGCTTCTTATTGTTTTCCCTCAGGTTTTCTTAACTCTGCTCTGCTGGACTTTAAGTATCTTTCAGTAACCACCTTAAATGAGTTCAGCCTTGGTTTATGATGGATTTAAGCTCTAAAACTTATAATGGAAAATCAGCCATATTTACAGTGACAGTTTTTTACTTTTTCACAGAAGTCTGCATTTCTCTACTGTTACTTCCATTACTACTGCTATTTCTATTGTTGCATATGACAGGAATTCCTTTCTACAATGAACAGTCTCCATTCTTTTATTATTAGCAGCACAGCAGTTGAAGAATATTATTAGCATTAGTAATTGTCTCACAGGATATGTTCCTGTGCAAAGCCATGAAGGAGTCTGTTTATTTCTACCCTACATACACAGCTTAAGTCTCCTATTATTAAACATTAGCAAACTTCATTCTACAAAAATACTTACTTTAATGTGAAGTGTACATGCAAAATATGTATATGCAAAAGATATTTTTCATATCTTTGTTTCCAAAGTCTGCAGAAAAATCATTCAAATGCAGTTTTTAATGGTACAGGCATTGAAGACAGGGGTTTATGGGAGTTTTATTTCTTTCTAAACTTGGTCTTTGTAGAAAGTAATAGTATATTTGTTCAATACTTGTTTTCTATGCCTTATTTACATTAAACTCTTCCAGTCATTTTTTGAGGAAAGTCTTCATCAAAAAGGACTGAAAGTAATATTCCTACTGATCACCAGCAGAAATGAGAAGAAAGCAACTTTGTTTCAGAAAATAGTCAAGTTTGACTTCAAAATATTGTCATTTAGATGTCTGATCAATATTACTGTGAACAGGCCTACATGAATATTTTCCCAGTTTCCCTTCATAATTTTCTTTCTTGTTCATTGCTAACAAAAATTCACAACCAAACATAGTAAAAAATCAGGAAACTAATACTTTTACAAGATATACCAATGCAGATCAGTATTAAAGCTGATCTTTTGGACAAACTCTTTCTAGAAGCACAGTAGCATTAATTTTTTTTTTTTTTTTTTTTTATCCTCTAGCTTCCTGGCAAAAATCATTAGAATTGTCTTGACAGAATTTGCACAAAGTAGTCTACATACATTCAGCTTGTCTTTTGGTCCTCTTCAGCATCCAGAAATTGTGAGAAGGCTACAATTTTCTTTACCTGTGTTTTTGGTTCTAGAAGTCTTCAAACAACCTCCAATTGAAACTGAAGCACTGTAAAACCCTTGCACCCACACATTTTTACCTAGGACTACTAACAAAAATATTTTCAGTTTCTTTGGATCATCAGTTTTTGTTCAGGGACTAGACCATATTTTGGTCTTAGTTAGAGGTTTAGTGCTTATTTAAAATGGGATTATTTTAAAAGAGAAGTTAAAAGTTCTCTCTCCTTCCCCCTTGTCTATAAATAGAAAATAACAGTTTAATTTATGAAAGACAATAAGGAGCCTTTCATGTTTTTTCAGGAAAAAAAAGGCAAACCATTAAAAAAAAAAAAAAAAAGAAAAAAACCTCAGTGACCGTAAGCTAATTCAGTAACACAATACAACACATACTTAATTGCTTTAAGGTCATGAATGTTATGTCATTCTACACGTCACTGTTCCTTTTAACAACACTGCACCATTTCTCCAGAGATGCAAGTCACTTTTCTAAGTGGGTGTCTGTTCTAAAAATATATCCACAACTAAATGTTTGAATATGTTTGCGTGGTGTGTGTATACCTTTACTCAGAAGCTTTACTGGGGGGAATGTATACCCTCAAAATGAAGGCACAGAAGGTGTCAAAATTTAACCAATTTATAGGCACCTCAAATGGAAAATTAATTAGCACTAAGGATTTAAAGTATATGTTATCAAAACCATAAGCACTTGCACACGTTGCTGACTGAAGTTCTTCATTTTTAGGGCAGCACTTTTTCCAGTGTTACCACTGGTGATTAATATTTCTAGAACTATCATAGAGATGGTGTGTGTCCTGTCAGAGAGTGCTTACATTAAGAAATCTATTTTAGTATCACTCTCATTACTGCCGCAGAGGATTCCTGCAAACTGTGATCAGAAAGAGTTTGATATGATGGCTGAAATTATTTTAAAATCACATGCTAGTAGTCAGCAGTCCCAGTCAGAGGTGTTGGACTAGCTAACCTCCATCCAGCTAACAAATCCTAAGAATATATGCATTAATGATGAAATGCAACCTTAAATGCTTATATATTCTGTTAAAGACATGTTTAGCTATATTTTTCTCTGCAAAGAATTCCTGAGGAAAAACAACTTGGAGAGTTCTTTCTCTAAAGATCCAGCCTTTTTATTCATCTTAGTTTTGCCCATTATTCCCTTTAGAAATGGACTTAAATAAGGTAGAGCAAAATTGGTCCATAGACCCTACAAGAGGTTTTGCCACTTGCAGACCCTAGAATCAGGGCAGGGCTCCCAAGCAAACCAAAATGGTTGAAAGGTATCAAAGCAGTCTTCTATCAAGGTCTGCTTCTGAAACTAGAAAACACTAACACAGTACTTACTTTTCCCAAGCCAACCTCAGTCTTCTTTTTCCATTCCTCCTCCCCCATTCTTTTATTGCTACCTTCTTAACAACAAAACTTGTGTCACTTCTGGAAAGAAGTAACAGGATGGTGGCTCTTTTCCCTTTTACGATTGTGAAAAGATCTGAAATTCAACTTTCTCCCTTCTAAATAAAGGAAGGTGTTCAAGTATCATCAAGCTACTTGTATCAACACATCTCTGGGAAAGTGCAAAACTTGTATCTTTTACTCTCAGTTGAGGATAACCTGTATCCTGCACACATTAAATATGACCATTTTGTTAAATTTCAGATAAAAAGTGTATATGGCCAATATATAGGCTTTTAAATTAAGTTTTTGTGGTTTTTGTTTTGTTTTTTTTTTCTGTAATGGCACTTTTCTCCCCTTTTCAATGTCATGTTTTAAGAGCCCTGAACAAATCACAGTGTTTACAGCCCTGCCACTACTGTAACAGGGGTTTTGATGACACCATCATGAAGGTTACACCACAACCTAGGCTAGAGAGGCCATAGGCTCCAATCAGCTCCTTCCTGTTGATTTCAGAAAGGTACTTAACACCTTGCAATCTAGAAGTCAAAGTTTCATTGATCTTAAAATGTTCTTCTAACATTTTCATTATCAATCCAAGAGTCCTAAATGTCTGAGACCTTTGTGGCTTCGTAGAGGTAAATTACTGCTTGAACAGAAAAGTATTTGCTTCTAAGCATTCCAGAAAACTTATTTTCTGCATGTTACCTGCAACTGATGGTAGCTGAATGAATAAGGCAAAAAACTTAAGTGTGAAGACACCAGGGGTAAACAGCTAGATTTTGATTCTTTCATTTTTCATCTAAACAACTATAAGTACTGCTGAAGGCAAGCATAGCAAGTTGCTTTGAGCTACTCACCTGAAGTGACAAAAGGTTTAAAAAAATGTCCAATTTTCAATTCCTCATAGTAGATTCCTTTAAGAAAATATGACAGCAGTAAATATATAAATAGAGGTTGGCTATCCTTTTCTTACTCACATATAAATATTTCCCACAGTCAAGGGAAGCAACTTTTCACAACTAAATGCAAACTGAACAATCTAATTCAATTCCTGAAAATTAGAAGAAAATGAGAACCAGATTTTTATCTTGTCCCACTGAAGAATCATTTTTTAGATATAATGAAATAATTAACATTTTCTGTCCAGAAAAGACTCCCAGATGGTCCAAGTCTGAGAACAGGGGAATTTTGCCAGTGTAAATGGCGCTTGTACCTCTGTGATCTGAAAGCTGGCACTTCACTTGTTTATGAGCAAGAATTTAATCTCTGGGCCTGAAACTTTGCACCCATTCAAGCAGCAATGACTAAAACATGGAAGAAAAAGAGATCCAAGCAACTACACTTATTATCTTGTGAGATGGTCAGCTACCAACAATACTTGGGAGCAGTTGCATCTGGCCTCATGGCTGAAGGCCAGGATGGCTGTCCACAAAAAAATTAGCTACCCCAGGAATAATGAATAGATCATCATCATCATTCGGGAAAACTCAAAGGAGAGAGACACACATTTTGTATTAGAAGTGGCTCTTGTGACTATGGTGGACAACCCCTAAAAATCATTCATCTCATTCATGACCGCTCCTGTTCAGACCCACAGGACAGATATTGCCTGCATTGCAGCAACACAAGCAGAGTGTAACAGTCTCAGAAATTACCATTTCTCTTCTATTGTTTTACGATACAGCTCTCCCCCCAGCTATTTCTTTACTTAATCCTTCTAAACAAAGCAAAAAAAATGTGCAACAGAATGCCTTCCCCTGCATGCACACATACAGATATCTAATCAGAAACTTCAAAGTACATGACCATGGGTAGTTCCATCCTCCATGGCTTTGATAGTTTAATGAATTTAATGAGAATTTGTGCGTACAGCTTACTGGAGAACAATCATCCTATTTCATGGGAACTGAAAAGGTAGGTGTTATGGGAGAATATTACTATTACTACTGCTACTAAAAGAATTAAAATATACAAAACAAGTGGTGCACAATGCAATTGCTCACCACCTGCCAACCGATGCCCAGTCAGTTCCCAAACTGTGGCCCCCTGCTTTCCCCCTTGTTTATATGCTTAGCACAACATCATATGGCACGGGATATCCTTTTGGCCAGTTGGGGTCAGCTGTCCCAGCTGTGTCCCCTCCCAGCTTTTTGTGCACCCCCAGCCTCCTCACTGGTGGGGGGGTGTGAGAAGCAGAAAAGTCCTTGACTTAGTGTAAACACTGCTTGGCAACAACTAAAACATCAGTGCGTCATCAACATTATTCTCATTCTAAATCCAAAACACAGCACTAAGAAGAAACCAGCTATTAAGAAGAAAATTAACTCTATTCCATCCAAAACCAGGGCAGTAGGGCAACATGGTATTTATGTAAACTCTGCTGTAATCTGACATCCCCCTTGAACACCCTAATTCCTGGGTTGAAATTTCTTTTTTCTCACACCACTTTGAAACAGGCACAGAAACTGAACCTCTCAAAACTCAGACTATTAATTAATCAGCTATAGAAAAAGAAAATAATCTGAATGTCCTGAGATATAAAAAATATCTCTACTAACTCATTAATATCAGGGTTTGGTGTATTTTTATTTTTTCCTTTTACTGCTAGATGTTGTAGCGTAGAGGTTTATCCATCATTTATCATTTTGCATTGGAGCTGACAATGAAGCATAAATGCTGAACTGGTGGCATCACAGCCATTTCCATAGCAACACACCAATTTCCCAAGCACTGTCATGTCTCTACAGTCACTGAAAGCTGAAACAAAAGCAAAGCTGAGAGAATGTTTGTCAACCATTCAAACACAGGACTAGTTTCAAGTACCCTCTTAAATCTTAAAATAGACCAAACTCTGTATTTTCAGTTAGAATACTGGCAGAAATACCTAAAGAAAAACAACAAAAAAAACCCCAAACAACAAACCCAACCAAACAAAAAACTCAACAAGTGTCTTGGTTTGGTGGTTGTTGTTAACATTGAAGATTTTTAGCTAGTTCCAGTAAACCTGCAAATGGATGACTACTTCAAAATAGATTCTTGATTTTATTGTTCATTTCCATTTCTTATATCATTTCTATCACAACATAGGTTATCTAAATAAGGGATGAGCTCTTTAATGCTTTACTGCAGTAGCACTTAATATAGCCCTTAGAGGATACAATGTATACTAGGTTTTAAACTTGAAGTTGATTTAAAATTTCTTTGCCTATTGCTGACATTCATTATTTACTAAACAACACTAATAGCAAATTGATATTCACAACAGCATAAGTTTCATTATTGGTTAACAATTAAAAAAGCCCTGAAAGAAAGCAATCACATTAATAACAAGATCATAATTTCTGAACATACCAGTAAAATTTAAACAAACAAACCCCCCACTTAATACCACCTTTTTTAGTAAGAAATTTGAACGCCAATTAAATTTAAAAATTGCATGCTCTTTCTAAGAATGTCCCATAGCGTATATTTCTCAGAAGAAACCTTAAGGCTAATAAAAAAAATCATTTGACTACAAATTGGTTTTCCTTCAACACAGCCAGGCCAATTAATCACTGTGCTCCTATCAGAGTATTCAGATATATTATACATTGACAAGTCGCCTACACAATAGCAGCCTTGTAATAGAAAGTAAAAAGCAAAATGAGGAAAAATTAATAACATATTGAATACATGCTCTGTCTTCCAGAGTCTCCTCTGCTTTACAGAACTGCTCTGAATCAAACCTCCATACATTCCTTCTTCCCAACTCACACCTTTACAATTTCAGCCTACCCACATACCTACCCAATAGCCAGCAGGGGTTGGTTGGTTTCGTTTTATTTTCCTCAAATCCTGTAACCCTTTAAGGGATTCACAACAAAAAAAGTTGGCTTGGTAGACTTTTACAAGAACCAAATGCTTCTGGTCAGCTCATCTTAAACAGCCATCCATCCCACACCTAAAGGTTTTTATACCCCTTCTGTGACTAAAGGAAAGCCCTGCATTAAATGATGGGTGTATAACCAAATTAAGATATTTCTATCAATCAGGAGAGGGGTAAGGAACAATACAGATCATCTCCCAGTATTATGCATCACATGAAACATGAGATTCACAGCGCCTGGTACCTTAAAAGAGAAATGGCTAGCTGCACGGAGAAAAGGAGGACTGGTGTGATGTCTGAAAATGTTTTGTGATGCAGCAAGGTTATGATTCACAACGCATGTTTTATCCGACAGTGATGTAACCAAAGCAAAAAATGTAAGTGAAGTCAAACTTTATTCTTAATGTATGAGGAACATGTTTGGAAGAGATCTGAGCTGTGGTATGAATCTTTTCTGTTTACTGCACCCTTCCCATTTCCTTATCTGCTGAGCCCTACCTCCTCCTACCCCATCCTCTCACCCTCTTATTTTCTCCAGTTTCAGCTGAGCACTATGAACTCATTCAACTCCATTACTTTTGTTTTCATTGCACTCAGTCACATATTTCAGGCATGCATTCAAGGTCAGAAGTATAATTGTTGGCAGAATGATTTTTAACATTGTAGGAGGTTTAGGTTTTGTAGGTGGTCGGAACCGTGCGTT
>JANHGB010052128.1:0-49571 GCA_026283785.1 Coracopsis vasa | reverse complement strand
TGTAATGTAGATCAATGGATTCATTGATCACCATAGGACTGACTGCTTGTCCCCATGTGATTTCCCATCACCAGTGTCAGGGACTGAGATGAGGTACATATAACTGCATTGAAAGGGAAGATGTGCCTTTTGTGCAGTAGTTGATCTTTCTCTTCTATGTGGACTTCTACATAGAATGGGCTGAATCACTTCACAATGAACTAGAAGATCCAAACCCATTGACGACATTTCAGAGAAGTGCAGCACTTGTCACATTAATGGGAAAATCTGCACTGCTTTTATGCATCTTCCTTGTTGAGCTTAGTTTATCAGTGGTAACTCTACCTCTGCTTATTTTGGTGATGTAGATTTCACCCACCTTATATGCAAGTAATATGTTTGCTGTAGACCTGTAATTTAATACAGTGAGGAAAGGGCCAGTCACCTTCAGGGAAGCTCTACTGTTTTATCTCAGCAAAGTATTTGGCTCTGCAAAGATTTTTGTTTATCAAAATACTGAAATTGCATATGATTATCTTAGATTGAAAGAGTAAAAATATATTTTTGTAATAATTTTCCTGGAATTGGTTTTGAAATTCAAGTGTTCATTGGTCAGTAATAAAATTTTGATCATTTCAATGTCTGCAGTAAATCAAAAGCTTTTCTTCAGAAGCAGCAGCTCAGATGTTATAATTTTAAATAACGTTATAAATACACTCACTGTAGTGACTGCAACACGACTTCCTCATATACACAGAAAGTAGCCATGATGATCAATATTATTCTTTATTGCTTTTGAATTGAAATAAATTTAGAAGTGTATTAATATCTGTTACAGCTCAATGATTAATATATTTTATGGCTACAAGGGGATTTATATATATAAAATATATATATTTTTATATATATATAAATAAATATATATATAAAATAAATATATATATAAAATAAATATATATATTATATAAAAGAGTTATTTTATAACTCTTTTACAGCAGTTTATACAGTTTCCTTATAATAGTCTGTTCAAATAAGTGTATCTCACAGCTGGAATTTAGGACCTGTGTTTTCTGTGGTCTTTACCTGCCTGTTTTTAGCAAGCCCCTTACGATTAGACAATAATTTGTCACTCTCCATGTTCTGACTAGCTTATATCAAAATTTTTGCTTGCTATATTGACTCCACCGAGGATTCCTTGCACACTTTTCATCTAAACTCTGAGACAGGTATATGTCTTTAATCACAATATAATCTTCTTCAGTTGTAACTATTTTTTTCTTTAGATGCTGACATGTTTTGCATCAATGGTAAGACAGTAACTCATTTCAGTATAGCCAAAATTTAATCCTAATTTGTATTAGGTGACCAATATTGTTAGGCATCTGCATTCCCACAGGCAGGGCTTTCCACTAACAAAGCCAGTGAAGGCATTCAAAGGCTGCATGACTACATCAACAAGTAACAGGGATTTTTCTCTCAGACCTTAGCTACAGAGAAGTTTGTCATGTCATGTGGACATAAAGAATCTTAGTTAGGAATTGGGTTAGCCTCTTCAGTCAAAACTGGCTAAAGAATCATAAATAAATTAGACAAGCTCTTGGCATTGCAAGCATTTTGTCATTTCAGCAGCCCAGTCCTGTTACCACTAAGCTCAGACTTTCTTTATGAGTTCAGCCCCTCTAATTTGCTGTTTCCTTCTCCTATGTCTCTTCCATGGGTCTATAACTGGCACATATTTCATGTATGCAGTCTTAATTCTCCAGAACTTAAGCACATATACAACTTGATGTAGCATGGATTATTCCATTGACAGCAACTAGATAACTCATACATGTGAAGATGATTATATCTGTAAATATTGTTAGGAGAGGAACTTTAGTTTGGAAACTGTCTTCCTTTGGGGGTGTGTGTGTGTGTGTGTGTCCCTTCACTTTCATTTGTAATTCTTGCAAGAACTTATCAATTAGTGTCTCCATTATTTCATAGGGTTTCTATGATTCTACTCCGTATGTTGCTAGACAAGATGTGGTGACCACTAAATTTTTATGTAAGTTATAACACAATCAAAGAAAAGGGACCTGTTCTGTTCCCACCCTGCCATCCAGAGTGCATATTAGTCGTGTGGTCACTTTTATTTTATGGAACATTTTTTTTTTACTTAATTAAAATTCTTTAGTACAATAAACCTATGTGATTTTTATAACAGTGATTGCAGCTTCCCACATAGAAATGTATTCAGTACTTACTCTGTGTTTTCACTGGAAAAACCTGTCTTCAGAAATCCGTGGTGCCCTTCTAACACTGTAATCCTAATCAGCACAGAATCTCAGGATGGAAAGGTGTTGCTAGTTGTATTAAATCCTATTAAAAAGCAATACAAGGAAAAATGAAGTATAAACAAGGTTTGCAGAAGCACTTTTAGAGAAAATTTGTTTTTTTAAGTAATCCTTATTTTTACCATTAAGGCTACTTTTGTTTTGCTGCAGACTTTTGCATTGTGAAAATGAACTGTCAGGAAAGAATAAGAAAACTGTAAAATTGTCCAAGCTCTGAATTAGTGCCTTTATGGTTATAATTTCTTTTACTTCAGTTGGGTTTCCCTGGAACAGCTGCAAGGAAAGCTCTACCCTATTAAATAACAGAGAGTCCACAGTACTAAAACCAAGCAGGTATGAGATCCTCTCTCTATTGGCAAGCAACCCCTAAATTGTGCTAAAGAACTCCTGGTATTTTGTTAATAAATATTTCTAGAATAGATGAAATACGACATAATTTTTTAGATACTTACTAAGGGCACATACATACACACACATACACACATATATAAAATATATATACACACATACGCATATACGTATATGTGGACACCTTTAAATATCTGTCTCACTAGATAACAGTGGAATTTGCTGCATTCATTTGTGATTCCTTTGGGGCTCTGGAATTTCAGGATCTGACTTCTAATGGGGAATCTCCAGATGTGTTGTTTCAAATGGTGGTTTAAATAAAAAAAACTAAAAAAAAGCAGCGGCAATTCAGGACATCACAATAGTAGGTTAAATATAGACATGGATTACAGAGCCATTGTTTTCACTCCTGCTAAATAAGACAGCGCTCTTAAAATGGAACACCACTTGACCTTTTCTGTCTCATCAGCCTGTGATTGTATTTAACTGATGCAGGGAGGAAACATTTTCCCCCTGGAACTGTCCCTTGTTGATATGATGATCACTGCTGCTGGGTCACACCATGCACAGCGGGCAGAAACTCTTCACTCCAGAACACAAGGGGGATCCTGCAGCTCATGGAGGAGCTCTGTCCATGTCCCACAATGACACACGCTCTTTTTTCAACTTCTCTCAGCTTGCGCTCTCCTCTGGCAATCTCAAACCACCACAAGTGCTCAAACATTCAAAAATCACGTACTTTGAAGTGGAAATTCTTGATGTGCAAAGCAAGAAGCAGATCTGCATTGTGGACAAGGTGAGTATATTATTCCAGCATAGTGGGGTTGTGCTTGGTTCACATGGTGCCAGTTCAGGGACTCAGTTTTCACTCTGTTGTGGTCTTCTGTAACAGAATTCTGTAACAGAAATACTTTCAGTATTTTCTCTGGGAGATACTGAAAACTTCCCATTAGTCACAATCCTTGGCTTTTTTTGTCCAGGATTTTTACAAATAATCCAACACAGGTTTCTTTGAGACCTCCTGGCTTCTCTCTGGACTCAAGCTATGTCCTTAGGCTGTCTCTTGACACATAGATGACTGTTTATTTCAGAACATGATACGTGAATGTCTACTTCAGAATGCATAATGAGTTTTAATACATTTGTAAAGCTTAGTATTTCTGCAATGCTGTGGTTTCTTGTTAGTATCTAAATGTATTCTACTGTGCTCTACTTATCAGATTGGGCAGGAACCTGGCAATTTTAAGAGAATTTATTTTGAATCAAAAAGTGTTTTAGTTAAAGAGGCTTTTTTTTATATAAATAATGTGAATTTGAAAAAATATAGACTACAGTCTAATTGTATAAGTAAGATGAGAGGACTGGGTGGGAAGGAAGATTACAGCACAGTAAAAAGCAGCTGAGAAAATGTTTCATAAATATTTTCATCATGGTTTTTGTGATTCATTGTCCCTCAGCAGAAGAGCTGAGCTCTTTCGTGCCATGAAAATATGAATCCTAATCTATTTAGACTACAGAACTTTTCACTAACATAGTAGAGTTTTGAGACTTACTATTTTGCTAGGAAAAAAAAAATAAATAAGAAAATTCCCTTATCCTCACTGGCAACAGCTGGAAACAGTAGATAAGTTGGCTTCAAATGTTGAATTTAATGCCTTTGAAATATGTTGGGTGGAATACTACCAAATTCCTAGTATTCTTGATCCTTTAAAGACTGGTTTTGCTATTTGTATGCCTAAAGCTAAATGTCTCATTTGTTCATTCTTAATGGGGCAAACCAGTTTTTGAGAATTTTTTAATCTAGCCAAAAGGGAAACATGTACAAAATAGTCAAATATGATGACTATTAGTACCAGTCCTAATGATACTGTTTGCATTAATTTATTGAATGGTATTTACTCAGTCATTAAAAATGAGTTATCTAAATACTATACTGAATAAGATTTCAAAAAACCCTATAAACTCTTTCTTAACTCAAGCTTTCCTATAGTGTCATTAAAAGAAATATATTAAAAGAAATAGAATTAGGCAAAGAGCCACATTTCAGGAATCCTTCCATGATGCATGGAAGAACTGTAGTCTGCTGGGACAATAGTAGACCTGCATTTTAATTTTTGTTCTGAATTTTGATGGACCTGAACATTTTCTGTACCCTCTCAAAACCATGGACTCTGCCCGTGAAGTGGTGGAAAGAGACTTACAAGTGCGGATTGTGAAGTACTCTATATAGAGGTAAAATATGCACAGAGGAGCAATAACAACTGTAAAACTGAAAGTGTCTGCTCAAGAATCTGTGTTTAATTTACATGCTCATGGCCAGCAGCATGGACCTTATTTTTCACTTTTCTTTCATAGCACTAAGGGATTGGTGCAAGTGTGGTACAAGACTGAGATTTCCAAAACTGCCAAAAAAATTTGGATTCTGAATGCACATTCACCTGATTGTCTAGATCCCTTAATTTGCTGTGATAATCCCTTCCTAAAGCAACCCTGAAAGTACAGAAGTTCCTTACTTCCGCGATCACTTGTTAGTATTGGTGAGCTTCATTTGTTATTAGAGCAAACGAGAACATTTTACTGGATTTTGCATAATCTTCTGCTTAATTAAGTATAACATTGACATAGACCTAACATGGCACTTCTAAGGCCTGTTTTCTGTTTGTAAAACAATTATGATTAGCTTCATTTCTCCTGGTTGCATGTACTTATTACTTGTCAAGATTTAGAATAGAAGAGGATAGTAACCATAGATTTTAAATTTATGTATTTATACTCTTATTGTGTATTGTTAGTAGTTCAGACTATTATGATTTAGCAAATACATTTATACATATACATTAATAAATCTAAAGGGACAGACAGTATTATAATGGCAGAGAGAAGACTTCTTTCTTTCTCCACCTAATACAAACTCAGGCAGAATGACTAGATGGTTAATGCTATGTCATTAAATACCAGTTACTGCTTCCAGAGGGTTAGTTTCTAAGAGACCCTTGCATATGCATATGAATCCTATTCAGATTAGTGGAAGCTTTGTAAAGTCTGCAAAATGATGATATATCTAACTAGTTTTGGTATTTAGAAAGAAAAGATGTTTTGTGCTCAGTGAGGTGTCAGGGATTTAAAGAGGTGTGTTTGGCTGTTTGATCTCATGCAGTCAATTGACATCTATAGGCTTTGAATCCAGCATAAGTGACTGTGAATTAATTCTTCATCTGTAAAATGAAAATAACATTATTTCCTTTGGCTTTCTTATCTATTTTATACTTTGGGGAAGGATCAGTCACTTACAGTAAGTGAACTGAGTGGTTACTATAAGATGAGGCTCATCTTTAAGATAGGCTTAAAGGAACAGAATAAATACATATTTGCCTGTTTTTAAAACCTGTAAGATACATTCACATTGTACTGTGGGCTTTTCCACTGTCAGGAAAGGCAGGAAAAAATTATTCAAAGAAAGTAGTAGAAGAGGAAAACCCCAGACATTTTGTCCCATAGTCATCCCCTCTTTCCAGGAGCAGGGTTCTGAAGAAAAATACCTAATCTTGTAAAACCTGAAGTAAATTCAGAAGAGTCAGCAACACTGGCAGTTCATTTTACACATGCGTGCTTTGAACATAAGATTATTTATAGGAGTATAATTGCTTCTATTTAATGTTGTCAACCTACTCTGGGGACTTTTTCTGTTATGGATATGACATTATGCTAGCAGTTTGGTGCATACGAGCTTTTCCAGTGAGTTACTTAAAGAATTTTAAAGAAAAATGAGATTTTGGCTGCCCCATCCCTGGCAATGTTCAAGGCCAGGTTGGACGGGGCTTTGAGCAACCTGGTCTAGTGGAAGGTGTCGCTGCCCATGGCAGGAGAATTGGAACTAGATGATCTTTAAGGTCCCTTCCAACCCAAACCATTGTATGGTCCTATAAATAACAGCAGTGTGAGATCTTTTTCCCCACATTTGTTCTTGGTACAGAAATCAATTCTGAGGTGAGATGTCATGGAAAAGAGGCTTCAAATATTGGGGATGGGGAGAGAAGGGAGGAAACACAAACGTGCCTCACAATGTTTTTCCAGTTACTCTACAAAATGTTTTCAGACTGCTTCTGGCAGGACAGCAGGCACCAGCAATTTATAGACAAAAAGGGGCTACCTTTGACAGCTGAAAAAAGGCATCAAAATGGAGTTAGTAGGAAAAGCTAATTTAAACCTCTACTACAAGCCCATCCATTTGTCCTTAAAAGCAGTATGTAAATGCTCAGAGAAGGTACACTGGAACTGTACTCAAGTGAACAGAACTATCCACATTGATCTGATGGCAGCAGGCAGACAAAAGCCATTTACGTTTTGAGGAGTGCTCTGTGCACTCTCCATGAGAGGGCAAGAGTCTGGGTATGTGGGCCAGTTTGAATGAGAGAATCCAGGGTCTTCCTTCCTTCCTGCCCAGGGAGGCAGGCTTGTGTCCTCACACACAGCATGGCTCGGCCATACACAGAGCCATGGGAGCCTGACCTGAGATACTTCTACAGCCCAGGAGAGGATTTCTCAGAACAGAAAGGTCTTTACCCAAGCTTGCACATAGCTTACAGGAGCTGGTGGCTGAAGGCCACAATTACGCAAAATTAGCCAAGAAATTTGGCCCATATTTTGACAGTCAGTCAAGGGGTGGCAAGTAACAGTTGGGCATCTTTTGGGTGCATCTTCAGTCTCTTCAACATGCACATCAGTACTGCATTTTTTTTTTAACATGTTCTGTAGTGGAAACATGAATCATACAGATTTCTTGCTCAAGGTGTGAAAGAAGTATTCAGCAAGGAATAAATCTCTTCTTTGGCCAGTGTACGACAGCAGGTGAGCCTAGATGATCCCAAGTGCCTTTTTTCCTCACAATTTATTAATTTCTATGGATGAAATCCCTGTCTGTCTGTAAAGAGGATAGGGCATGCAATTAGTGATTTCTTGTTAAAATATTTTCAGTTGAAGAGAGACACAAAATGTCTAAGGATTCTGACTTCGGTATTACTTCCAAAATGCTACAGAAAACAACATAACATACAAAATTTATTAAGTCTTAAAAATGAAAGAAAATAATCCCTTTTTGCATTTTTTACCAGATAATCCACATTTTTCATCATCAGCCACAACTTATGAAAAATGCATAGTTACTCAAAATCTGGTTTACTTGTACATTATTCCAAAAGCCTGATGTAGGTTAGTTTTAAAATTACTGATGTGCCATGATTTGATTTATAAATGCTGTTAAGGCAACTCATAACTCTTTCTGTTATAGCATTCATTGTATAATGTTTTTTTTCTTCAAATTGTAGTAAAAAGTATTTTTCCACAAACATAGTGCAATGCAATTAATTTTACATGAGTTGCTTTTAAGGCAGAAAGTGTTACACAACATAGTTTTTACAGAATAAATCACCTTTGGGAAAAGCCGGGAGGGAAAGCTTTTTCCCGTCAAAAGCCTTAGAGCTCAGGAGTTTCATGCTATGCAATTTTGCAAGTTAAGCCATAATCAGAAGTGCAAACTCAGGTTTTGGCTACTACGCAGTGGCTCTCCTTTCCAGAACACTTCTGAAGACCTACAGAAGAGTGCTTGCTTCCTAAGGTGTGCAGGAAAAAGCTTTTTTAATTGGTGTTCTGCAAATAGGATGGAAAGTAATTTCCAGCTGTTCCTTAAACCAGCCCTCATGTACCCAGTGTCCTTTCCCATTGAAATCTTTTTGGAAAACCCAGTTACTGCTAGTTAAATATTTGTGGTTAATGATATACTATAGGAACATTTAACTATATATTTGTGAGTGTAGATATGCTGTGCAATGCCTACAATGAAATTCATGTGAACATTGTTATTTTTCTTAAAGGACCCTTGCATATGGCCTGTACTTTTGTTACACCTATTTTGTCGCGCCCAGCATAACACAAGTCTTTACATCAATTCAGTCACTTGCATATACAACTCTTCTTGCAGTTAAGTATTAACACAATATATGTATTATTGCATCTTTTGCCAAAGACGAATTAGGGCTTATTGTGGTTACTCTGAAAGGCTTGTCTGTTTCTGAAAGAGTTCACAAGCAGTTTTGTTTGTAAAGCACCTAAAACAAATGTCCTTGTATCTGTTCACTACGGCTTCATAATACAGTGGTTTTACTTTGGAATGACAGCAAAATCATATAGAATTGATATCTCCAGTACCAGAAATCTATTACTCTTGCCTGTGGGTTGCAGCTGTGTCACAGAAAGTGAGCAGCTAAAAAGAACAGTTATCACCAGCTCTCTTTTGCATAGTTATCTCCAGCAAATAAAAATAACTTCTCACATCATAACTAGGAGGTTAGACATATCACATTCATTTTAGGTGAGCAAACGTAATCATTAAAATAGGTAATGTAACTCTGCAAAGGACCTCTTTGCAGTACCAGGAAATTGCCTTTTAACATCAGACTCCTCATCTGCTTCATTCTAGGGAAGTATATTAAAGAAGAATTATTATTTTCTTTGCCCTCTTTTTTGTTTTATTTTGGTTTGTTTGTTTGGTTGGTTGGGTTTTTGTTTGTTTGTTTGTTTTTTTCCCTAAATCTTGCAATTTTAATATGTCACTTCACAGGACTCTATATTCTTGTGGAGAATGAGCAGAATCTGTGCACTTCCACAGTGACCTCATTTCATTGCATTTCATTTTTAAGATCATCATCTTTCTCATTCAAGCAATCTACTATTAGAGATGTCCTGCCTCTCATGCCAAAGATACCCAGAGGGACTGAATAACCAGCTGTGTCAAAGGAGGAGGCTTCCCTGGTAAGACTACATGTTGATGCTGAGTCCCACAGACTAGGAATTTCCACAGCAGTATGGGTAAAGGAACACAGATATGAAACTAGCTGAATGCAGGCTTATTGCTGTGGATGTCCTCTTTTTTACTTTTCTTGGTTTGTGTCTTTTACTGTATGCTTTCACAGCATCCAGCACAATGGGGATCAAGTTCCTGCTGGGACGCACTGCAAGGAAATTCATTAGATGTTATAAAGTCTATGCATTTTCTTGCCCTTAAGAATTGAATCTTATGCTACCCCCGAGTGCTGGAGGTGATGACAGTAGTATTTTCTTCCTCAGTTACTATTTACACTTGGTAAAATAGGTAAACAGATTCAAATTCTGTTGAAGCAATGCATTACACTCATTTCTTCCTGCTCTACTACAAATTTACATCATTTTAATGTAAATATAGCTGTAGATTGTTTCAGATAAAGACAGGCAGCTAGACATACTCAGTTCTGCTTCATCTCTGCTGTCACCATTCTTGTTTCAATACAGCTTTTTAAATGGAATACCTGTAAAATAGCCTTTGATTTATCTAGAAGAGAGAGACTGAGGAGAGGAGAAACTTTTAACTTTAGGGCATTTAGCATTTGTAAAGGGGTGACTTGATGAATTAGAAGCTACTACAGAAGACTAATGCTGATACTAATTTTCAAAGCTTAGAAGTGCCTTTAAATGACAGGTTTTATACATCTCTCATTTTAGATAGAAAAGTCTAATCCTGGGGGAAGAAAGAAACAGTTAGATATAATAAATGATTAAAAAAAACCCCAAAACACACACAACAAAAAAATCACCTTAATTCAAAGGTCAGTGAAAACAAGAGAATACATTTTTGAGACATCAGTTGTGCTCCAGTTCTTCATGAACATAAGCCTTTCTGGCCAATGGTAAAACCAGCTATGCTACTAGAGCAGTGAATATTGCCAAATGTGTATCTATAGAGACAGATTTCCACCCAATGTGAAAATGCCCTCTTTTCCAACAGTTATGACATTTTACCCCAGCTGCACATTTGCCTAATTTATTACATCAAAGATAATTCACAGATTATTGCAAATTGTGAATGTACTGGAGCAATACAAGACCACAGGGAGCTGTAGGTGTTTTATTAGTCTAACAGTTAGTCAGCAAAACCCATGATGGAAATTTAGGTGTATAATGGCATCTCATATAGGCATTATTGTAGCATTAAGATACTCCTGCCTGGTCTGTCAGAACATGCTTCAGGTTATTTCTGAAATCAGACCTGTGATTGTACATGAAATACCTGAGCCATGTAGTAATGGGTGTGTAAATATCTAGCAGTATATATAAGTGCTATCATTATAACATATCTGCCTATGTTTAAACAATTAAACCTTAAAATGCAAGCTTTCCTTTTTTAATACATAACAGATCTTGTGTTATGAGAGAACAAATTGTGACAGTCGGGGAATCTGTACCAGAAGTACAGCAAGCAACTCTCCATTGCATTTGATACTGTGAAAAGTACTTAGATTTCTAGCTGACCTGATGATGTCTAATTGTTCTCATAGATCACCTTCATTTCCCATTCCTTTCTGCTTCTCAGATTCCTGCTTCCCCTCACAGACCAGAGGGCTTGCTGTCCTTCCATCTTTCCCTGCCTGTTTTTGCCAACATAACTTTGGACCTACTGGACAAATATAAATACATCTGCAGGAGGGTTCCTGCTTGTTTAATGGCAGCTGTGTTGCATAGTTTCAAAGCAGAGAGCACAGTCACAGCACAGCTTTCACCCCCGCTGTATGCCAATAGTCACCTCAACATGCACCTTCTGACCAGGCTGTCAGTAAGTGCATGACGGCAATACAGGTCCAGTTTCTTGCCCTGTGAAAACATCATGGGACACAGGAATGGTTATGGGGTGGCTGGAAAAGGCTTTGAGGTCCTTTATTAGTAGAAAGTAAGGCTTTATTAGCCCTGCTGCTCACAGAACCACTTGTTTTGTCAATACATGTTCTCCTCTGAATTTTCTTTTGTGTTGATCTTACTATTGCTTTTTATTTTCATACAATCTCCTAAATAGTTTGTGACCATCCTGTGCTAAGTATTGGTTGTGTTTCTGAGGTGAACTGCTTGATTTTAAATGTTATCAGTCTGTGTACGAATAAAAAAGCAAACATGAAGCTCTACAGGCACTTGATAAAAAAGGGAAGACAAATTCAGAGAGATTTCACAACTAAGGTACATGCTTAATCTTTGCTAGAACTGGTAATCAAAATACAAATAAAATCCTAAACTTCTTCCTGAGAGGAACTGGTCAAATGTGGTGGGTTTTTTTAAAATGTATATCCCAAATATTGTTTCCTTTGCAAATTACAGTGAAAAAAGAGTCTTGATTTTTTGATGAGGTAGAATCTGGGAAAGATTGTATTGCAAATTAATTTTGGAATACTTCAATCAGTTATGATACAATAAATATTTCAAGTACAATTTCTTTTAAAATTTAATAGTGCATTTATTTGAATATTATTTCCTATTGAGTTATTTTTCATGCTATGAGAGCCATGTGTTGCATTATTTTACACTATCATGATTGATGTGCCATAAAATAATGCAAAAGTAATGAAAGTTCCATACTGGTGAGAAATGAAAAGAAATGAAAATAACACAATGAAATGAATTTTCAGTGTGTTCCTCAAGCAGGATTAAAAAAACCCATAAAATCCACCAACATTTTCTATTTCATTTTTAAAATTTGAAGTCAATACAAATCTACACATCCAGAGTTTTGCCAGAACAATTCATTTCCCTGTAGAGAAGTGTTGTGACAGTGACTGGTTCTGCTGTTAAAATGTTCAAGGTGAATACAACAACCTTACTCAGTTCTCTTTAAGAAAAGGTCAGGAGGCATGGAGATGTACCAATTCTAGTCAGATTTGTTCAGAAATAGGTGAATGTGGTGAATTCTGTAAATTGAAGAATGGCCTGCACGCCTTCTGTCTGTTAATGGTTTGCATTCTTTTTGCTTCCACTCTTGTCTTTAGCAGAGGTAGAAAAAGCTCCTTCTGGTGTCTGACACCTTTTCAGAAAATTTCTTGCAAAGGGGAGGATTTTTTATATATAAATACCAAGCTAGCAGTACAAAAACAACATAGCAGCTTTAGAGACAAATTTGGTTAGTGATAATTGACATGGCTACAGCCAGCAAGCATATGGTTATATGTACTCTTAGATAATTTGACCCATAATCACTGGAAAGATTAGTCAGTTGGATTATCTCATATGCCAAGGTTCTTGTGAACACATATTAATCTAGGAGACTGCTAAGCGACACATCCCTCTACTCATATAAGGTGGAACCGATGAGCTAAAACCATAGTTCTGAATATCTCCAGTTTCTCTGAAGACTGGCTTGAGATCAAAGCTACCTGTTTGGCAGTTCACTGCAGTCTACTGAGTAAAATATCAAATTCTATATAGTGCCTTTGTGTAGTGGTTGACATCACTTGTCTGCATGTAGTTACTTCTATGTCATTTCCGTGGTGAGCTCACTTGTTTATATCTCTTTGGACATGACCAACATACTGGGTCTCCACGTAAGAAGAAAGCAGTGTGGGACATACTGAGGGAGTTTACAGTAAAACAATATCCAATTTTTAATACTGTCTTTGAAAATTAATTATAAGCAAAAGTAATCTGATCTAGAAGCCAAATTCACAAAACATGGAGATCAATTAGAATGTTTTCCTGATTTAATTTCTGTGAAATGTTGATGATTTCTAATAATATGGCATGATCCCAAAACAAGGACAGGGTACAAAACCAGCAGTGATGAAATATTTGCTGACTGCTGAATCTGGAAATTACCTGACTTTCCCATTAGCTGGTTATCTGTATTTGGGTTCAGATCCTCAGCTGCAATAAGCTGATGTCACCCTTTTGAATAAATTTACACTGGCTGAAGATGGGTAATCTTCATTTGGTTAATGAGCAGCTGGAGTGGCAGAATTTCTGGTTTTCTGCAATTATGGAAAATGAGTGCCTGTTGGGAAGCAGGTGGCTCAGCAGTGCAGTGGTACTGGTGTGTCACAGAGAAAAAATATTCAAAGGGAAATATTGAATGAAAGATCATTTATTTGCTAAAATTCTATTATTCAAATTCTTATTGATATTCTGCTAACCTCTGACCCCTAAAATAAATATTGAGTGCAAAAACTGTGTGATGTAATTACACACAGATCATCAGATTTGTTATAATTCCTTGACTTATAAATGTGAAAGAGATATGAAGTAGATAATTATCAGATTAACTTTCACTCACGAAAGGCAGTATTAAGTTCCCATATCTTTCACTTAGTACTCTTCCTTGAGTGATAGCCTAAGTTGCTAATACGGTATTTTAAATCTCAAAAAGAATTGTGATGCTTTGTGCATTGCTGCATAAAGGAAGGATGGAACTGAAATGGATAACCCAGAAAGGTCCTTTCATTCTTGAACTCCTAAAAAATGAAAAGTTGCCTTGAATGTAAAAGTAAAAGTATTTTGCTATGAAGATACAGGAAAAATAGGATTTGAGGTTTTTAAATAATCCTTTTCTGAATGAAAAGTGCAATGAATGCAACCCACATCTGTAAAATCTGCATTTCCTCATAACATTTTTTTTGTGAAGAAAATCAGCCTTGAGCCTTACACATGACAACAACCTACTAGAAAATTAACTATATTTAAAATCTGGTGTTAGAGTGCAAGTTAAGTTGGAGGAAAAACTGGCTTGACCATCAGATATAGAACACACGTGCCAAGTAAGAGGTATTTTTACAAAGAAATCAATCTTGTTTTAAATAAGCATGGTCTTTCATTCTCTTTTCCCTTCTCGCATTTGAAAAGTGCTGAAATAAGAGGAAAAAGAGGTTATAGCACTTTCAGAAATAATTCAAATGAATAAAAGGAGAGTAAGACAATAATTACAGAGAAATGTTCCAGGGTTTTTTATGCAGTTAACACAAAGGGTAATAAGAGCAGATGCTGTTCCAGTCTGTACAATTCTCTAGCTAGTATTGATGTACAATGAAAAGAACAAAAGATAATTAATGCTTTACAAAGAGGACACTCTTAGTAGTAAGCTGATGTCTCAGCATCCATTTTCACATTGATCAAGATTAGAAACTGTAACTTCACCGGTTGTTTTATGAGGCCTTTAAAAAAGGACACAGAATTATCAAGATCATAAAAAGATGTATTCCATTCTTTTGTGGCTATAGACTCATTTATTCTGCCTGGGAAAGGACACTGTGATTCCTCTATGCCATTGTCTATTCTGAAGAAGAAGGCATTTGTGTTATTTTTCAACTTGCAATCTGTGTAGTTTGTCTCAAGTGGAAAGGTCCTTCTCTAATCCAGCTGATCTGTAAAACAAATGTCTTCCTGCCCTCTTGGCTGGATGTGTGCTCCAGGCCCTCCTGCACATGCAGCCTGTACAGTGTGGTGCCATGCAGAGCTGCCAGACTGAGATTACCCAGTCAAGTACATGCTCTGCCTGGGCCTGAGCTGGCAGCATCCAGACCTGCTCTAGCCTAAAGCAGCTTGGATGTACTCGGGCACAGCCCGGCTCTTGCTAATGATCTCTGCCTCTCTCATACGTGTTGTACAGAGCACAGTCCCCCCCTGCTGCAGCTACACAGTGCAAACACCAGCTTTGGAGGTAGGGGAAGTGGTGTGTGGTGGTTCACATCTCACTACGTGGGTACTCTGGCTGGTTTCTCTGCTGCAGCAGGCTGTTATAAAAACAGATCCTGGCAGGCACTTTGTAACTTTTAAAGACCTAGGGCATGTGAATGGTTCTATAGTTAGACCTGAAACCCAAGCTTAGACTAATTTTTTGATAGCTAAAGATGACACATACTCAAAAGTACAGGAGATGGAGACCATAGGTTGTTCTGAGCTAGCACTGTTCTGTGAGCATGCTAAGCTTAAGTCTTGCAGCTTCCCTTGACTTAATCAGATGATCAGTTCTCCAGAGCATGGGTTGGCCCTGGCTTCAAACTTTCCCAGAACCCATCATGGTGAGATCTCTTGCAAGGGATGCAGGCCTTGCAGTAACATGGCTTATGCTGTATTTAGGAAGGCATATCATTCTCCATCACATTGGAAAAGACCATCCCTTGTCCTTGAGCTGCAGCTCTGAAAACCAGCACACCTGCCCTGCACTAGGACACATGACACATTTTAGTCTGCAGTCTTGTGTGCTGTATAGTCGTTGCCAGCTAACAGCACTTGCATCCGTATCTGAGAGACTCTAGGCTCCAGACCTCACGAGTGTGAGATTACAGGGTGTGAGAAAGCAATCTCAGATATTTTTAGAGGTTTTGAAAACAGAACCCAGCTCTATCTCCCACATTCAAATCCACAGCAGTTGTACACAGCAGAAGAATAGACACATGTAGACTGTGGGAGATGTGCTGTGCTTCTGGATGTTGCATGGAATGGCTTAAGTACAGTGAATAGAGATGTTTTCTTAGCTTCTTCTATTGTTCCCTGTAGGCAGGAAGAAAAGAGACACAGCTGGCATTAGGGGACTCCAAGGGCCATGTCCCTTTCCTGATCCAGTACTGTTCAACATGGTTTGGGTGCAAGGCCGACCTTGGTGCTGTTGGAGACAGGGAAAGGGTACATTCTTGGCTTCAAGGACCACAGCCTTTGATTTGGATGGAGTTGGTATTTCTTAGCAGCCGCATCAGAGACACAAGTCAGTGCTTAAGTGGAGATTAATCTATAGCAGCTTCTGCAAATAAGGACTTTTCCAATGCCCACTAAACCCCTCTGTAACTGTGGAAAAGAAAGTATTCTAAACCCAAAGAAAAAGCTAGGAAAAATCTGAACTTTGCGTACCATTTAGCACAGATATAATTTTACAGCTTTTAGTCATTGAAATCTGTATTGAGCTCTCTGCCTGTTCATGTTATTACTAGAAATAAGTTGGCTTACTGCTAAGCATTAATAGTATGTATATTGTATAATTGTGTGGGGTGGTAAATTATATAAAAGCAAAACTTTTCTTTCTATATTAATTTGTTGCTTTGGGGTAAGCAATTTTATTTTCTTACATCAGTATTTCTCCCAACTCAGTCTTATTAGCTGAACCACCTATGTTAACATGCTGACTGATCACTAATAGCAGAATTTCTTATTTTTTTTCTAATTTTTTTTTCATGCTTATTGTCACAATTCAATAATATCACTAAGAAGTACAATAGATTAATATCACTAATAAGTACAATAGATAGATAGATATCACCAATCACATTTGGAAGAAGTGAGGCTACAGGCTAAAGATGGTGCCAAGATCCAAGCAAGGCTCAGTAAGTCAATTGATGCTTAATTGTACAAGTTCTAACTAATACAATGAAAGAGGAATTGGATTGCCCAGCAAACACCGTAGAAATCTTTAGGTGGGAAGAGACAGACAAACTTCTGCAGAGCAGAACCACTGTGTTCTTGTGTAACTACCAATTAGGCAATGCCCGGCTACAGACACATTCTGGTTCAGCTGGGGGAATTTGGAGATAGGGTGACCCATGTGATGAGTGCCCAGCCAGGGAAAATGGTGCTATGGCTGTTTCTCTACCTTAACCCAAAGAATTTCTGCTGCTCCTCAAGATTTTGCTATATGTCACCACCACTTCATATTGGTACTAGCCTGTGCAGGTGCCCAAAGTCTCCAAGGAAGGTGGTTTTCTGCATTCTATTCTCTGACTGCAGCAATGAGGTCTCTTGCTAGAGCCAAAACAGATCCCCATAGTTAAACCACAGTTCAACTTATTTCTCAGTCTCTGTGCTTAAATGAACAATACAGAATGTCAACAGCAAAGGATAGTCTTGTTAAGACCAGATCCTTACCTCTTGCCACCTCGATCTCAAGCTCAACATGCTACTTCCTGAAATGTTCCATTGCCTTTCTTTATAAATGCAAGGTACTTCTTAGTCTTTTGCTCTAGTAAATCGTAACTCTGTTCTCAGATACTTTCTACAAAGTGTATTAAGAAATCAATATACATAATAAAATAGAGCCTAAAAGGCCTCCAGACTACCATCTAACACTGTGACACCTGAATTGCTTCAGTGAACATGAATAACGGCATACAGAAGCAAATTTATTTTAGGCAGAAAATACAGAACCTGCCACCTTTGCTACTGGCCCCTCAGGAAAACTCTTTCATGTCTCCAAGTGACATGCACCAGGATGTTCAAATCTAACTTTAAAGATAACCCTTCAAGTTTTCCCTCTGGTTTGACCTTGGGGACAGTTATTGTCTCAAGCAGGGCCAGCAGCTTTCCCTTGACCCTTTTATTAGACAAGCAGAGGCAGAAAACTTTTAATAACATATCAACATATGAGAGCAAATTTGCTGATTTGCTTCATTATTGCCTAACGAAGTTGCAGACAAATTGAATCATCTTTTCATTAGAGATGGGAAGAAGAGATCTCAGAGTGGAGAAGACAGACAAATTAATCTGCATGCATTTTGTTGTCTTTTTCTTTTTTCCAGGTACCTCCATCATCTACCCTTCTTGATGTGAAACACAAATTCCACAAAGCTTGTAAGTACTACAGCAGCAGGCTGGAAGCATGGCTAGAAGCCTTTCAGCTTGGAGAAATTGTCAAGTTTATTTTTCATTAAGTCTTGCAAGAAAGATGAACCTGGCCTGACAGCTCTAGTGCTATGTAAGAGCACTGTTTGGGCTAAGGTTCTAGTGTAGCTATCACAGAAGTGAGAGGCTGGAAGGAGAGGAACGCATAATTTATCACTGCCAGCCCATTAGGGGCAATACATTTCTATCTTCTTTTTAACATTACACAGTGTCAGTTCAAGACCACAACTGCATTTGCCCTCCCAGTGTTATATTTGATAAGCTTTGATAACGTGACGCTGCTTCAAGCTGGCCACAGGCAAACCCTGTAAACTAAAAACTATGGTAGTGGGAGACTCAAGCACAGCGTGATTAAATGATTTCTCTGGGATTGTTCAGGCAATCTGACAGACTTTTCAACTGACTCAGCCATGTCCAGTTCCTTAATGGTCAGGGCAATCTCCCTTTCTTCTAGCATCAATTTTCTTGGTTTTCGCATCCATGAGGTGGGGAGAAAATAGAAAGGGAGAGGTAAGTTTTGCACATACAGACTGCAGACATGGGCCTTGTACATGAGAAGAGTTAGAGCAATCATACTCAAAAAATCCCTCTTCTTCCTGCCAGAGAACAAAGCAGTTTTGCTGGAGGCTTCCCTTTTGCCTCTTCCAAGTTACATGCCTCCAGCTCTTACTGGAGGGAGGTTGTTGGAAAGACGAGAGAAAGAACAATGAAAGTAGCTGAGTGCCAAAGTTTGCTGCCATTTGCCTTTGTCCACTGAATTGCTGCTCAGGATTTTGAGGAGTGGGGCCAAATGTACCTGAACTCTGCAAGACACATACATGTATGCAACTGAGATCTGAAATGCTAAAATACTGCTGTATCTGCATGTGCAGAAATATTAAGTGTGGCACCCTGGCTCCTAGACTGTGAAATGTTTCTCCCACTTCTGCTTGTGGGAAGTAAGGTGTTACTTATGATAAGGACTGAAAAACTTGAGTGTCATCCACATTTGAGATGTACAGGTCTATGCAAGACCTATTACCCTGAAGTGAGCTTCTTGGAATTGCAGGGGTATTTAGCTGAGCAGAAAAAGGTGCAACAAGAATTGAGGGTTGGAAGTGAAGGCCAGAGAAACTCAAGTTAGGAATGAGGTAATGAGGTATTTGTTTCCAAGAGAGGACAGTTTACTGTTGGAGTAAGCATCTTAGATGATGGACTTTCATTATTTTTACAAAAAGGGTGTATTCGACTAAAGGCTAGATGCCTTTTATTAAAAAAAAAATAAAAGAAGGTGCTTAGTCAGACACTAATACTCTGGAGTTCAGAGTAGGGAAGCAGAAAAAATATTATGCTTCTCCTCTGTCCTTAGAATTTAATAAAACACTAAAGCTGAAGGCTTTTGTTATTGCACAAAAGTTCAGTTGATGAAGCAAAAGGCTGTTGACCTGACTGCTCTGAAACTACTTGTTTTCACTCCCTGCAAGAGCTTGTTAAATGCAAAATGGTAAAAGTTAAACCCCCCTCCCCAGCTAAATATGAAAAGACTAAGTGCATAAGTTTTAATATTTCAGTAAGAGTGTGTCCTTCCATCAGTTTATGAAATGCAGTGCATTTCTGACTAGACTCTCTTAAATCAATTGAAACTGGATTTATATTGATGCAGCTTAAATCAGCTGAAGATCACTGGCACAGAGGTTTATCCCAATTTAACTGTAATGAGGTTGTTAATGGATTTGGGCTAAAATGGTGCAAGTCTGTTGTATAAGATATTTTAATGGCTCCTGTATTCGTATTTAGAGATATCTTACTCCCAGTGCGGTATGTGAAGCTGAGTATAAAGGAAGCAATACAACAAAGCACAGTACAAATTGTGAACTGAAACTCTGATAGTGCAAGGTTTTACAGCACATGGAAGGACCTACAATTGCCTCCAATACTTTTTCAGTTCTCAATTTTTTTTATGTCAATTCCTGACATTTCCAGAGTGCACTGTATCAGTGTCCTGTGTCCTTTCTTCCCATTCCAGCTCATTGCTTTGATCTTTTTTCCAGTTCAGCCTGGAAGTTGTTGTCTCATGAGGTTCCCCCTCCTCCTCTTTCTTTCCCACTTGCAAAGAACAAGCCTTCACTTTTTTCTTTTCATATAGTTTTGAGGATGACAGCTAATAGAATACAGTTCTTTTAGGCAAGAGCTGATAAGGGGCTGAAGTTGATCTGTGGATGCCTTTGGTTAACATGTTATTTTGTACTAGCTCACACATTCATTTCTGTCATTTCGTGTGTGCCAGACTCACATGTTTCTCTATAATCTCTTGCTGAAACACACTCCTACGCACACCCTTTTACAGTCTCCCCATCTTCATACATTCTCCTTTGATCACGCATGCAATTAAGCTTTCTGCTCAGCTGGTATCTTGTCAGCCCTTCAGTGAGAGGAACCCCTGTGCAGCCATTTTGCAAGCATCATTTCTGTCACTGATCAGTTTTCACTGCCTGATTCAAGAAAGGAGAAAAAACCTGAATTATGAATTACTGCACAGGAGGATGCTAATCATTAAAATAAAAATTAAAAAAAATTGCAAGTGGCAACATAATATGTTACTGCCAAGTAGTGTTTAAGTCAGTCAAACATTAGTTTAGATCTGTGTTCATATGAAAAGCAGAATATGAACTCAGAAGTCCAGGAACAAATACAAAAATACTCCTCAGCTTTTCTTTGACCAAAACTGTCTCTACTGAAACAACCCCAGCAAAACCTAACTCTGCGTTTTCTGTGGCATTGGGTTCTGGGGGGAAATCCCAGTTTTATCACTGGAGATCTGGGGAATCCGTGAGCTTTGTGGAGAATAACCATCTAAGATAAGCTGCCATTTCCATGGGAATTGAAAGGCTTTCTCTTTTTAAGTGGTTTCGAATCAGCCCCTGGTCGCTGTAGCCACTGCCTGTTTCAGGGACCAGCAGCACCAGCCGCGGTCCATACAGAACAGCAGTTTCTCTGTTGCAGCTTTCCAGCCCTTGGCTCTACAGGGACTTTTTGTAACAGATGTTAAATCCAGACTGTTGTTCTTAATAGCAATCATCACACCTGCCCACCATGAATCTACCTAATCCTTTTTAAACCTACTTACAGTTTTGACCTCAGCAAAATCCTCTGGGAAGGAGTTCCACAATATAAGTACATTCTGGACAAATGTCTATACTTCTGCTGCTTGATATTTTCTGCCAGAGATTGAGTGACAGCTGAGTGCCTGGGTTTTACTGGCCATTACACTGTATTATCTAAGGTATGGTCAAAGAAGCCTCAATCATATTGGTGCTGTACACTAGGTGACTTTACTGCTATTTTTCTTATTCTTTTGGCTAGCTGGCAGAGGTGAAACCAAGCCAAAACCTAAGTGTATAAGAAGCAAGGCTCTTGTCCCATTTTTTTTCAGTTGCTTATAATGAGTTAAGTACCTGGCATTTTCTTTATCTTGTAGGCTAAACTTTGCAAGCTCTTGTCCTTGGCAATAACTCTTCACCTTTAATTGATTTTTTCTTTGCAAAATGTATTGTACTACTGGGGAGGGAATCTTACTGATAGAAATGAAAAACTGTAATAATAATGCTAATTCAAGTATCAAATAACCAAAATAAAATACCTTTAGAACAGGTAATATAGTGAAGCCAGAGATCATTAAATATTTTCAAGATTATTGTAAAAAAATTGCTAAAAAAGCTCTTGAAACAAGAGGAAGAACAGAAAAGAGGGGTAAATAATATCTCATCTATACCGTAACAAACTCATGGATGCAACCTGCACAAGGAGG
The DNA here is from genome assembly GCA_026283785.1 of Coracopsis vasa. Taxonomy (NCBI): domain Eukaryota; kingdom Metazoa; phylum Chordata; class Aves; order Psittaciformes; family Psittacidae; genus Coracopsis; species Coracopsis vasa. The sequence goes on along the minus strand of JANHGB010052128.1, from coordinate 27,677 downwards.
TAGCACAACCCTTTGAAGTCAGAAAAATGAGCTTAGGGAGACCAGAAATTGCCACCTAGATGGAAGGAGCAGGCAGAGGAGAAAGGGCAGATGGGAGGAAGACTGGCAATGGGTGGAAGGAAAAAGAGAAATTGAAGAGAGAACTAATAACACATGCAGAATATCCTGATCTGCCGAGAGGAATGAGGTGCTGAAGTGCTCAAGCTGCCAGCTGTCCCAATAAAGAAACTAACTCCTAAACCTTCAGCTCCAAAACTGCAGGCCCCTCCAACTAAGCTAACAGATGTTATTTGGGACATTTAAAATAAGAAATGTCTATGAAAGTAAATCAGTAAGAAATTGTCAGTAGATGACACTGAAGAATAAACATCATCATTTCTGGACTCTATGCAACTTTAGAAGACTGCTATGCCATCTTACTATTGCTTCTTGCAGGTATTTCTATAGCAATCCTAAGAGCTACGCTCCCTGGAAAACCACTGAGATATCTCCTGTTGCTTTCCTCTAGAGAGAAGACAAGGAGAAAGACAGTGAAATTGCTTCTTCATGGTAGGAATCACTCTCCTTTAGGCTCTTCCTTACCAGGCTTGTAGGCTAGTGTGTTAGGATGCATTAATCTGACAGATTTTACCTACTGCTGTCACCCTGCATGTTCCCCAGAAGCCATAGGAGAACAGGCAGCTCCTTAGATGTCATTACCTTGCAGACCTCCTGGTCACAGTATACCCTGTCTGACTCCCTGCACAAAAGCAAGATCAGAGGCTCCTGTGCAGGCCCATCCAGCACACCATTTCACTGAGTCTATCAAACACTTCCACTGACTTCCAAGTGCCTTGAATAAGATCTTTATCACTTAATGTAAAGAGATACCTTACCATCTCAGAGGACAAATGTAAGCAGAAGTACCATATCACACAATTCTTTTCCAGCTGCATGGAAGGCCTGTGCATATTCTTCTGCCTCCCATTTTCAAAATGACCCATTACTGCCTCCAGCTTGCTTCTTTCCCCAGTTGCCTGTCAGTAGTGCTCAGCTCAGGCAGCATTGAGCAGCTGGAAGGACAGCAGCATTTTAAAATCAAGAGGTTCCTGTTTGCCCAAAACTCTGAAGCAGATCTTCAAAATGCTGATGAGCAGAAGTCATGCTGGACAAATGAAGAGCAAGAAGAATCTCTTACTGCTAAGAAATCACTAGGCAAGCCCTGTGAGAGGAGCTTAAGGCACATGAGGTACTAAAGCTAATCCTTTAGTGGAGGAGGTCCTTTTTCTTTTCTCCTTTCCAAAAAGTCTGCTAAAGGGTTTGCATGCTCTGAATCTGAAACTTTCCTGGTTTTGGTCCCATCTGAGAGCTAGCAGCATGATTCCAAGAGCAAGGGTGTAAGGAAAATTCCATATTTTGCCAGGCCTATACGAAAACACAAGAGCTGGATGCAGAGCAGTTGCTGGAAAGGATGACTGTTTGTACTGCATCACATAATTCCCTTCTAGAGGCTGGCTGTGATGTTAAACTGCAAGGCTCAGAGGTGATAAAGGATGCTGAGGGGATTAGTCATTAAGAGCAGTACCAGGGAGAATGGTGCCTGCTAAGCTAGTGCCCTGCCTACCGGTTCTATACAATCAGGACTGGCTGATAACACAGCCTTGCTGAGAACGTGCCGTTCCTCTGATTTCTCCACACTGTCAATTACAGCTGGATTCTCAAGTTGAAGAAAGTTAATGAAATCTGTCAATTTTGATGCCTGGAGAGACTCACGTGTCTGATGAATACACCTGCTGTGGACTCAGAGAAGCTGAATTATGCTATTTATGGCTCTCCCAAGCTGACTGCACAGTCTTGGCCTGTCAATCAACTAGGAGCCCTTCATGTGTCTCATAAACTGAAGAGACCCAAATAAGTTATATCTAGGGCATAAAGCCTTGCAGAGGGATCTTTCTTCTGCCTTATATTAGGAGATCAGGGTTTGAAAAAGCTAAAACTTTCGAAAGAGGCCTCAGTCTGATCCTGCCATGAGTTGCCTTGAGCTGAGTGCATTCCCCAGGCAGAAAGGCAGCTACAAAGTCTATGGCTTTTAACAAATCTTAAACTCATTCCTCTCCATTTTTATCCTAAGTAGTGCATGCTAGCCCAGAGTAACAACTCAAATCCATATATGGATGAGTATTCAAAGGGACAGGCAATACCCAGCTGTGCAGGCTGTCTGACTGTGGAGCTCACAGGCCCAGCATTATGTCCCCAGTGCAGATTTGCAGAGCACACTGTGTTGGTAGTCACATCCAACTTTTGTTTTCAATAAATTTTCCCCTCTCTGCATTCATAACAACTCAATTGGAAATTAACAGTGAAGGTGAATCACTAGAGAGGGATGGGAAGTTATTGCAAATGGGCAGTAAGAAGTACAGCGTTTTCATCTGGGTAAATGGCTTTTTCATCTGTCTTGACTTTGTAAATGACAATGACTAGATTAGGAGGAAACATGATGATATTTATTTCATCTTACAATTTATTTTCCCTTTGTCTTAGTCACACAGCAGATAGCGGTAGAAGACTAGTTTACAAAGAATTTCAGTACCCCTCAAATGACACAATTCTACACTCTTTTTGCTTCTCTATACCTGTCAACACAACTCAGTTTATTAGATGCTCCTTGAATTTCTTGTTACTGCCACAGAGAGGCCTGCATATACTTAAAATACTACTTTTTGTTTTGCAAGGCTAAGCACAAAATAAGCAACAGCTCCTGCCGTGAGCCTCAAATTAGTTGCTACTATCTTCTTCCCCAGCTCACAATCAGAGATCTAATCTATGAGTAAATTGCTTTCTGCCTCTGCAGTGTGTGCATGTCAGAACAGAGACCTAAATTCTTGCCCTGGCATGCTGCTTTAGCCATGAGGCCAGCTTGTCCAGTAGGCTTCATTTCTGATCTGTACAGGATGAAGTATCAGGAAGATGACCTCCTCTCAGCTTATTTGTGGCATATCTGTGCAAATCTCTCCATAGAAAAAAGAAGAGTCTGCCAGTACAGATTTGTGTACCTTGAGTTTATGGCTTAGTTGTCAAAATAATTGAAGCGCACCTGTGAAAGCTGGGAATACTTTCACTTATTTTGTAACAGCCAGGCAGGAAATGAGAATGGCTTCATTGACCTAACACAGTTTAAAAGAAAAAAGACAAACTGAGTTAGTGTCATGATTTTAATCTTCAAAGTAACTAAAAATTTACCTTGGACTCCAAAACCTCTTTCTCTTCCCATCCCACCCTCTTCACCCCTTCTGTGCTGGAATTACAGAAAACCAATTTTGGCCAGTTTTCAAAAGGGACAGACAATGCATGGAATGCTCCAGCTGAAATCACAGTTGTGTAGCCATTGGGCAGCCCTCCAGAAGATGCCATGCACTTCACAGACACTATTTTGCATCCTGAGTTGTGGTTGTAACCCTTCCATTCAAGCCCTGATTCATGTGTCTCTTGTGTCAACTGCCAAAGTCCAGAACTTGCATTTAGACATTTCTAGCTGGGTGCTGATATCTGACTTCTTTCTCCCAGCATAACTGGATTTAATAATGAGAGCAAGCACCAGACTAAGCACCTGCGTTCACTTTTGCTGAGCACTTGAATCTCATTATAGGTCGTGGAGAAAGAGATGTTAAATCAGTCTGAAAAGCATCTGATCACATATCCCTGGAGTTTTGCTTTCTGAAATGTATATGTGATTACAAAAACCATTTTCCTTATGTAGTGAATTATGAAAGTTAAGGTTTGGCTTACCCGAGTGGGTTAGAAGCACTGCACTTAGTAACATAGTACCTTAAGCAAGTCTTTTAGGGTCAGATTTTTAAAGCATTTTGGTCTTCTAAAGATAACAATAAAAGCCAGAAGACCAACTGAGATTTTTGAAGCCTCCTGATTTACATGGAAATGAGTGTGATTTTTAAGATTTCGGTCTTTGAGACTTGATTGAAACCCAACCGAAGTCATTATATTGACTGGGGTGAGTTGTGTGCTAGACACTTTCTCCCTTTTGAGCTTCATTTTCTCATCTATAAAATAAGAATAATTAGTCTGCCTTTCATCCACCTTGGGATCTTTTGTCTGTTTTGGCTGTGATCCCGTAAGAAATATTTGGGACAAAGAGTGACTTAAATATATGCCAAATGACCTATTGAACCAGGGGGAGAAGGGTGTCTAAAACACAAAAGTCAGGCTATCCATTAAATGTTCACAGAAATAAGATGACCTTCAGAAAAAACATCAATTTTTAAATCAGCAATGGAAAAAGTGAAGAGCAACTCAAAAACTTTAATGGAAATGAACATTATTTCTCTTATTTTGGCAGCTGCTGCATCTGATGTTATTGCATTTCATTAGTAGGATTACAGATATCATTTCAGATGTGCAACATAATAAAAGAAAAGGCAGCAAATCTATTGAGATGCAGCTTGAAGCAGAACTGGCCCTCTCCGCTCTTTGGGATATTGTTCCCGGATGAGATTTAGAGGGCTCTAGCAGTGCATCACAAATGACATTCTATGTAAACAATCGGAGAACAAATGTGAGATGCTATTTAAATGCCTCATTAAGAAAAGGAAATTTCATAGCTAGATTCTTTGCTTTTCTTGCTTTTGCAGTAGATTTAATTGACAGATCTAAATGAGAAACAACAAAATTTGTTTACCAGAATTTCCTATTATTATTTAGAATGGGTTTTATATTAGTGCCTATGGCTCAATTGAGAAAAGGGTAGTGCAAGGCCCTATAGAGGTAATCCTGGCCCTAGAGAACATCTAGTCTCATGTAAAATGAAGAATTAAAGAATACTGAACTATTAATACAAGATGCTAATGTAGTTTTGGTTTTTAAACAGCTTCTACATCAGTTTAAATGTGGGTATTACATTTTTTTGTCTGAAGAACAGTTAGACTTCCAACAGTAACTTGGTGTTCACCACCAGACTCTTGTGGGTTTAATGTTCATTCAAGAAACTCAAGACACTAAAAGCCCCAGTAGGTCTTCATGATTGTGAAAAGAATCTCATGTCCACTAAAAAGACTGATGCCTGTTGATTATAGAATCATAGAATGGTTTGGGTTGGAAAGGACCTTAAGATCATCTAGTTCCAACCCCCCTGCCATGGGGAGGGGAACCTTTCACTAGACCATCAAGATGGTGCCCAACTCTGATTCATCAGTCAGAGAATCAGATGAACAACACTTCTCAGGTTACCAGCTCTTGCAAACCCCCCTTTCTATAAATGGCTCCTATTGGTGTCACTCTGGTGTCTAGCTCTTCCCATGTACAGGGTCAAGATCATTTCAGGCCTTTAAATGTGCTTATCTTCTGTATCAGGATTTTCATAGGCGTTCCTGTGCTTTTCGACACCAAAGATGGGCAGATGGTTTTACAGAAGGATCCAACGGTTTCTCCTATGAGGAACTGCATGAATTGGAACTGCATTAAATGTCCCAGGACCTTCTTGTGAAAGACAGCAAACAGGCTCTAGATAACAGAAAGGAAGAGAATCTCCCACGCCAGAATGAGAGGAGCTTACCTCCTTCTTGGAAAGCTCTGGGAGAGAAAAAAATGACAAGGCCGATGGTGTGTCACCTCTGCCAGGTTAGAGAAGAGGCAGCAGCTTTAGCTGCTAAGTTCAGACTTTCCACTAAGTCTTCTCTGCCTCATGGCTTCACTGGCTGTGTTTCTGCAGCCCCCAGCTTCCACAGGGCTGACAGGAGGTGTGACATAAAAAGTATCTGCAGTTCTGGGGGTAGGATCAGGTAAGCAGAACAAAAGCAAGGGAGGCTGTTGAGACCTGAATGTGAAGGATGTCACCCTGAGATGATGACTTGTTTTGCATTTATTTTCATGCGCGTTCTCTCTCGTATTTGTAGCCTGTTTGTTTATTTTTTTGTTTTGGCATGGGGGAAAAATAAACTCTAGGAACAATCAAAATTAGAAATCTTTCAAGCAAAACTTGATATTTGCCACTGCTTCAAGTTAATGAAAGCAATGCATCAAAGACAAGAAGCTGAACAAATGATTCACAATAAAAATAATGTAGTAGAGGGGAGTTCCACTTCTTTCTAAATTGTCTCCAAATTGCAGTGATATTGAATATATTTGCTGGAAATGATTCACCATAGAAATAATTGATATGTGAGTTATACTGGATCTTCAGCTCATTCACAAGCTGTGGTCATGTAAAATGTGGGCTCATCTTGCCCACTGCCTGGCTCTCATTGCTGCTAATGGATGTTAGGTACTTTTCTGCATCTACCTCTGTATTCCAGTTTAGTTATTTACAGTCCCCCAAACATGCTCCACCAACCAACACTGAATTGAAACTAATTCCTATGCTCACCAATGAGTCTCAAAGTTTTCAATGAAGGACCAAAACACCTCATCTCCTCTCTGGGGAAACAGGGACACAGCCATCTCTTGATCCCTCAACAGACTCTGGAAATAGAAGTTACCCGATGTTTCACCTACTACCTTCCTTTTCTCATTATTTTGATCTCTTTTTTGAATGTTTGAAAATAAGCAAACATACACAAATAGATGGGGTCCCTGAAAGTGTGGAAAGCTTAGCAGTATCTAGCTAAGAAAAGATAGGGACTTCTCTGGAATATGCTCATCTTTAGGAGAGCAAGCTAGTTTTTCCTGGAGATAACCCCTGTATCCATTAGGTAAGAGCAGTGGTTGCTGCATTGCCATGTAGAAGGCTGCCAACATGTTGCTTAGTTTGACCATTGCCAAGAACTGTCTTAATTTACACTGAGATGACTGCATGGCAGCACCTTGGTTGAAGTAACATTTTTGATCTCTTAAAAAAGAAACAACAAAACATTGAGGTTTTGAAGATCTTCAATTGAAGATCAATTTCTTCAATTGAAGAAACTTCAATTTCAAATGGAGTAGGTCTAAACAAACACATTGGATTCACTACTTGCTAGATGCCTTGGTATAAGGCAGGTTTTGAATGTGGCAATGTATAGCCGTATTTCCTGTGTGATCTGAACAAGATTTACCACATAAAGGTGCAGGCATTGAAGCCCAGGGGAAAGGTGGCTGTTTCTGTATATACTTTGCTCCATTTTGGTTATAGATAAACTGTTTATTTAGCATACACCTTGGAAAGTCTTAACTTTTACTTCACCTCTTTTATTATTGCTTTTGCAATGACGTATATTGGATGCAGGTTTAAGGCTGCAAACTAGACACTATTCTCTTTCAATGCACATTTATATTCTGACTTGCTTTTTTTTTTGGTAATATGGCTCATACTTTTGATTTCCTGTCAAAATGAATATAGGAGGTACAGTGTTTTCCAATCAAGATTTCCAGCTCAGAAAGCTAAGTCATGCCTAGCATCAGTTAACAAGACTCGATTTTCTTCTTTAGGCAGGCAAACATAACTTCATAGCCTGGCAACCAGAAGTTACCAAAGCTTCTAAGTAAAGAAAGTTTATAATCTAAATTATTCCATAAATGTGGTTAGAAAGAAAATGTGGAGGTAGAAAAAGTAAAAAGAAAACTGTACATGAAAAATCAGAGGCTGAAAAAGAGCCAATATGCCAGTCATGAAAAACAATACTGGGTTTTTTTTCTGTGTTTGAAATATACAACCTCACATTCTCCATAAACAACTCCAAATTCTGAAACAAAAGACATATTTCTACAGCATCAAAAATATTTGTGAAAACTTTCAACTAATTCTGCTTGTAAATAAGAAGGATAGCTCCAAAAATTGTTACCGAATTTTTGGCACTGAGGTAGAACAAAGAGAGGGTTATGCCAGTGGTTTATTTGCTTTGAACAACGTATATAGCTCTGGTTTAAGTACATACTAAAGTGAAGGCAGTATTTTTTTATATTCTGCCATTAGAGCACAAGTTTTTGTTCACAAACAGTCTAGATGAGTTGTGGCTATAACATTTACAGAGGAAAAGCAGTAGAGGTGTTCAAAGGCCATTAAGTGTTTGCTGTATAGAATGGGATGAAATCTTATCCCTCAAGTATGAGAATGAACATATTCACCTAGCACTATTGCCATAATCAAGTCCCTCAGTGATCATGACTGTGTAAATATGGAAAAGCAATTTTAAGCGTGTTACACTTCTTTCTACATGGCTGCCTCGTGGCTGATGTGTAGACAGCCTGCCTGGGTTCATCTCCTAGTAGGAGAGCTTGAGATGGTGTGCCCTGTGCTCCCCATGGGGGCTAGAGCATCATTCACAGCATGAACAGGAGGTGACCTAGAATCAAACATGTTTGCTGTTTATTTAGGGAAAATTACTTGTCCTCTGTTGCAGAGCTGAGATGGGAAAAGCAGTTTTCCAAACCCTGTGGCAGTGTTTCTGAGGCCCTGAAGCCTTTGCTCACACTAAGTAACATGGTGGGATGGAGAATTAAACCAGCCCAAATAATTTCTCCCAGGAAAGGCAAGAGAACATGACTGAGCCTCTGGCTTTCATGCTAATGTTTTATCTGCTGCCAAAGCAGGACAGATCTGTGCTACCTTTTCTTCATTGCCTGTGGAGAAACTACAGCTTAGCCCTGTTATTAGTGGAGATTAATTTTCTATGTGGTAAATTTACCAATGAATCTATGAGAAGTTAATTTGCACTAAGGAAGAAATCACGTCAGTTCAAATGTGTTCAGCTAACTGTTGATGGCATTGGTATGACCATTAGATAGAAAATCCACATTGCTTATAGGAGTTAGAGAGGGAATGTATCCTGATTAGATTAGAGGCGAGAGAGAGTGCTATCCCCTGGACAGTCAAATACTGAAAGAAAATCATGCTTCATTAGCATGTTTTATTAACTAATTGACTAAGGAACTCTTTTAACAAAACACAGCCAGAGCCTGGGGTAGGACTCTCCTCTGCCCAATACACCTGTGGTGGAGGAACAGATGAGCTTTTGAGCCATTTTTGCTGTGTCAGCTCTGATTGTTGGAGCGCCGGGTACTTTCTGGTGGAATCAGCAGAGCTCCAAGCCTGCAGACAGTGCAAGGTATAACAGCAGCCTTGCCAGTTCTCTGCTCTGCCCCTCATGCTGCTACCTAAATGTGCTCAGCAGCTGTGCTGAGCTAGTATCCAAACTAGAGTTGGGATACTGATTTCTGAAGTGAGGAGGCAATGGCCTGTGTTATCAGCGCTCTGAAACACTGCCTTATCTATAACACTGCAAGGCACAGCACTGTTTGTTCTCTCCGAACCTGGCACAGGCTGAACATGAACTAAAATTTTGAAAGAAACAACATTTTAAAGCAGGCCTTTACATCTTACTACTTGTGTTTTCTGAGACCACAAGGATAGTCAAATACTTGTGTTTAAATGTTCTGATTTGCTGCCTTTGAATCCCTCGGCTGGGTTAGCTACTGCCACACCAGTAAAGGTATTTGAACATTTAAAGATTCAGGATAGACAGCAACTGATTTCATAAGCCACCAAACATTAAACTGCATGTTTCAAAATCCCGTGATAGAATATGGAAAGGCAGATAAGAGAAGTAAGGATATTTTTAGTCCGTGGAACACATATTTAGTTTGGAAAATGTATGCTCCTTAACATGCAGTTTCTCATGTTCTGGTCATTCTTTGTGTGAAAGCTTCACTGACAGAGTTCATATTCAGGAAAAGAATCCTTCTTGAGTTTTCACAGCCCCCTCAACAATTATCTTTGTTACCCTTTCAAAACTTGTAGAGGCAGGAGAATCAAAGACAAAGATAACTCCCAGAATACAGATCCTTGTTTGGCATAAATTACACACCTCTCTCTTAATTGGGGTTGGCATTTCAGAGCCCTAACACAACTGTCTGCAAATACAAAGCAGACTGTGCTATTTTAAAGCATGGATCACAGGACACAGCCGTCCCTGGGAGTCCCTGGTCAAAAGAATCCCCAAACCCACAGAGTCAGCTTCACTGACCAACCTGCCCACCACCCACCACTCCACTCCCTGCAGTGACAATGCACTACTCTGTGCGTCGCGAAGGCAGCATGAAGCCGACGCTGCGGGCAGTCAGGCCGGCTGCTGTGCCCTGCAGCGCCTGATGCCCTCAGCACCTTCTCACCTTCCTGCACTGATTAAGAGCAGTCCATTATGGGAATGATGCCTCAAGCTCCAGGCTTGTCAGAGTATCTGTTTACTTGTTTTTCTGTATTCTGTTCTGTGGTTGTTATTAATGAAATGAAAGGTGAGCCTCATTCCCTTTCCCTTTCCTTGCCCACGCACATTCATTTAAATGCAAATCCACATAGAAAGATCAAAATTAATTATACTTTCTGCAGCAGGCTACACAGAAAATTGAAATGCACACGGCTGGATTTTTCTTTTTCTCTCTTTTTTTTTTTTTGGAAGTAGGAAGGATAAACAATATAGCAAAAATAATAAAATACAGATCTAAATGTTATATTCTTGCTTGCTTTTAGTTTCTGATGCTTTTTGCTTGTCTGAATTTCCACAGTTGCTTTCAGTGTCAAGCTGTTTCAGAAGGAAAATTGAAAGCTTAATCTGCTAATGACATAAATTGACCTCTAAATGACAAATAATATTCTGTTTACCACTAATAAAAATTGATCTTCATTAGGAAAAACTGCTGACTCTTAAGAAACTTTTCCATTATTGCCCAATCAGGATGTAGCTGAAGTCTGAGCTGTTTTCTTTTTCATGGGAAAAAAAAAGGCTGGGGGAGGGGAGGGGAAATAGCGTTCTGCTCTTCAGGTTGTTCAGGCATTTATATAAGTTTTTTCCAATGAAAATGCAATCAGATGAATTTGATTCATCTGAGATCTTCCCTGGAAACCTTACAAATTAAAGAAATCAGAGAAAATACTCGGAGGAAAAAACTGCCAAAGAAAAGGGATTTGTCCCTGGGTATGGAGCCATTAAAATCATCATCCATTTCAGTACCCTGATGAGATTTTACTGAACACTGGATCTGCTCCTTTCACTGACTTCTGAGAAAGACATGGATCTAGTTCAAGACCTTGCTACAGCTCTTTAAATATTCTGATATACCATGTTATAGGTCCTTCTACAAAAAACCCCAACAGCCTAGCTAAATGATCCTGGATCCAGCAAATATCTGCCTGTCCTGGTTTTAGCTGGGATAGAGTTATTTTTCTTTCCAGTAGCTGGTGCAGTGCAGGGTTTTGGCTTTAGTCTGAGAACAATGCTGATAACACACCAATGTTTTAGTTGTTGTTAAGTAGTGCTTACCCTGATCAAGGACTTTTCAGTCTCATGCTCTGCCAGTGAGGAGGCACACAAGAAGCCAGGAGGAAGCAGAGACATGACACCTGACCCAAACTAGCCAAAGGGGTATTCTATACCACAGCAAGTCATACCCAGCATATAAACTGGGGGGAGTCACCCAGAAGGGACAGATCACTGCTTAGGTTGGGCTGGGTATCAGTCAGTGGGTGGAAAGTAATTGTATTGTGCATCACTTGGGTTTTCTGAATTCTCATTTATCTTTTCTTGTTGTTCCCTATTATAAGTATAGTTACTGTTGATATTATTTCTATTATCACTATATTTTACTTAATTTCAAATTATTAAGCTGTTCTCATCTCAACCTGTGGGTTTTACATTCTTCCAAATTCTTATGCTCCCCCTATCTCTCCCGGAAAAGGGGGTGAAGTGGAGGGAAGTGAGAGAGAGGCTGCATGGTACTTAGTTGACAGCCAGGTTTAAACCATGACACTTCCCAAGGTCAATCCTATCCCCTAAAGTCTTAGTGAGAGCTGGAAGGAGCATACACTTGGTGGCCCTGCAAGCACATCTGGGCTCAGGAGCTCAATATGGTGCCAGACCAATACTGCTGGCTTGTAGCTGGAGGTGGCTTGGCTAGAGCTGGTGTCTCAGCACTAGCCCTGAAAAAAAGAGACCCAGGTGATTCTGCTGGGTGATTTATGGGTCAAAGCAACAAAACTTCTTTAGGTCTGTGGCCAAAAAGGGCCTTCCGAGTGGGACCTTGCTTGCCCCAGGCTTGCTGTTGCAATTCTTAAAGTAAGCCAGCCGTTCAGATTGCAGTAGTCAGTGGCTGCCATTTATTACAGTGAAGGCAAAAATAGTAAGTAATAGCTTTAGATACTTTCTTTCTTGGTCTTATGGCCCAACTTAGTTTTACTGTGGTTCTTAGGTGTGTTTTGCTTACTGCCATCATGCTCAGGAATCACTCAAGTGGAATGACAGCACAATAAATCTCACAGCCTTTTCTTCCAAATAAAAGCAGAAAGCAACAGCTTCAAGTCGTTTCAGCATCCCACTTTTCCTGCTGTCAGCTCAGTACAGCCAAGGGTATGCAAACCTCAATCCAGCAAGGGCTATAATTGTAAGCATGGCAATATCTCTATCCCCATTTTCTCAGAAGCTTTCCTGTCTAAAGACACCATTCCCACACATACTGGTACGTGAATCTTTCCTAGCAACCTCTTATTGCTACATAGGTATGAAAACTAACTTCTGATTAAAATGAGGGAATGCATTTCAGCCATTCTCAGTTCACATGACCAAATGCTGTTACATTTCTCAGCTAATGTGTAACATTTTGTGATCATATAAGGGATACTGGTGCTGCAGTGGTCCCCAAAATTGTCCATATTTCTGCAAATCTAAACTTTAGAACTGAAAACTAAAAAAAAAAAAAAAAAAATTTAATATTTAAACTTGAAAACAAATTTAAACTTGCTGCTGCTGATTGATTATAGTTATTTTGTTGTTCATATCATCCTATTCATATCACAGTGGGTATTGCTTGTAATTATTTAAGGCTGTTTGTCATTGCACATGCATGAGTGCTGCAATACAATGAGAAGCAAACAATTTAACTGATAACAAAATTAGCTGATCACGGAAAGCTAATCTGCTAATTATCTCCAAATTGTGTCTGTCAACTCTGTTTTGCATTTCTTACACTCCTTACTTCCCAACAGAATAGCTTTTGCAGGGCCACGTTCTAAGGAACACACCGAATTACCCAGCAAGAGAGGTCTTCATCATGCTATACCTTTGCTGTCATGCAGGTTCATGTAACTTCCTACATGCTTTGTGACAAATGGGCATTTGTGTAATTTACCACGGAACAGGCAATGCACTAAAGAATTTTTATCGAAGGCTCTTTCTGAAACTTGACAAAAATTAGACTGACCCCTTCAATTTCATAACCATTGGAAAGTATTTAGTACTTAGATGCCTTAGTTGTTAAATTTTCAAAACCTCTTGTGATATTTGAGTAATGGAGCACACATGAAGCTCAGTTTGAATTTCATGTGGATAGAAAGTACCTTTGGACACTTTTAAAACTGTCTTCATGTCCTGTGATTGACAGCCTATTCATTTACTGAAATTCTAGTATAAATGCAGTGAAAAAAACAAACTGTGTGAGCAGTGGGACCAGTAGAACTTGGTTTTCTGTGTATCTTTCCATAGAGGTATTGGCAGCTGAGCATGGTACTGATACTGTCATTGTAGCAAGCATTTGTATGGTTATTTAATAGCACTGCATCTCCTTTTTATATCCAGTATCGATAGGTGATTTCATACTTGTGTATGGTCAAATTAAAGGTGGCTGTCAGTTTTTATATATCCTGTCAGTTTGCTTATGTTTTAATTTTTGTTTCAAATAGTCACGAGTACAACAAATGACCCATCCAAAATTAAATATTTTTCCTTATGTCCATTTTTTAAAAGAAATTATTAAAAGTGAACATTGAGTCACTTTCCAAGAAAATACTCTCCTGTGTTGAAAAATGATGATGCTTTAAAGGTATTAGCATTAAAATGTTTTAACAGTTTTTAAGTAAAAGCATGGAGTTTTTCCACAAAGTTGGAACAGATTTCTGACAGAGAAGATGGGAAAAGGTAGAAGGTTTAAGACTTATCATGAATTGCTTACACTTCTGGACTAAATGAAGCCTGTACACATGGAATAAACATTGTCTGAACCATAACAGTATGAATCATAGAATTGTAGAACAGTTTGATTTGGAATGGATGTTCAAAGATCATCTAGTCTGCCCCCCCCGCCATGGGCAGGGACATCTTTCACTAGATCAGGCTGCTAAGTGAAGAAGAATGATGCTGATATCATTTAAAATCAAGGAGTTTGTGAGAAATGGGCAAAGCTTTCAGGTGCCTAAGTGCATGAAGTTGAGGCGTGACCGTATTAAAAGACCAAAACAAACATCAGGAGAAGGATAAGTCAGGAGGGTAGAAATAATCAAATAGGAGATGGAAAATCAGAATGACATTTCAATAGCTGTCCAAACACACAGCAAAGAAAGGAACCAAAGCTGTTCTACACAAACTCAGAAATCTAAGAAATGTGATGGAGGACTCACAATATTGGCTAAACATCAGAGAATATAATATTGACTAAATAATAAATGTTTAAACCATGAAGTTTGAACCATTGTTTTATGGTCAAGTCTGTATCCTCTTTTTCAAGTGAAAACTGGTCAGTGATATAAGTGGGCTGAAATGTTATTTTTGCAACTTTTTCCAAGTGTGAAATACATAGCCAAAACTATAGCCCTGCTTACGGGAACTGAACAGCTCTGCTGATGACAAGGACTATACAGGGACGTGATCTACTCAATACCATGTGACTGAGCTCTGATGCACTATCACAATGTCAGAAAGTAAACAATAATACATGCCTGATCTTAGATACAACAAGATAAACTCAGTCATGCTCTTGGACTGACATTAATCTCTGCAGGAGGCACCAATGGAAAGTGTTAATAAGAATAAACTGGAAAGTAAACCATACTAAAAAAAAAATCATCTGCAAAAGAGAAACCCTCCAGCTTTAGATTAGATTGGAAATGAGGGGTGTTTTGCCAGGTGTGGGAGTGCAGAGGAGCCTTGAGTGCTGCAAGCAACTGCATCTGTGTCTCTATCTTTAGTGAGTACTTGTTTACTCTATCTGGGAGCATGCACTCTCCACGTGCACTTCTATACACCTGCTGATGGCAGGTTAAGATAATCTGTCAAATGATGCCTCTAGGTATCCGAGAGAGCCATCAACCCCTTATTCTGACAGGTAGTAGCAAGAATTAATACAGGTGATTATTAGTTGCTTAGCTTCTTTTCACTATTAAAAGGAAGGAGAGCTCTTTTTCTATAGGAATGACATGAATGTGCATTTGCCAGAGCCAGGCTGGATTGGAATGGCTTCCCACATTACCAAACAGAAATCCAGAGCTGTGCTAGTGAAAGCTCTGGAGGATCCCCATGGGAAACACTCAGTCACAGGAAGAAGGCAGAAAAATGCTGTCAAGTGAGGCCACAGTCCCCTTGGCTGACTGTAATCAAGTGGTGAGCAGGCAAATCTTTGATGTTTAGGAATGTGTGGGGTTTCCTCTCTATGAAATGAGTCTCATCAGGCTGATGAGTCTCTGAGATCTGAGAAATACAGTGGGGTCACACTTCTCTCCAGAAAGCAACATTGGTTTTTGCAGGAACCCAGACAGTTAAAGCTTAGGAAGAGCCTTGCTGAAGTCTGCTGCCATAAAGACCGAAAGTGGGAAACTTTCAAGTTCAGACTAAACCCATGATATGTAAAAAAAGAGATGTGTTTGGACTTTGTCCCCTACGCCATTTGCATATCATTTCCACTTGATGTTACTTAGTGGCCCCCCACAAATAGCAAAAGCTGGGAAGGAACATCCCAACAGCTAATTCCAGGTCCCTCCAGCAAAATACACACAACACACAAAGGATAGTCTGGAAACCAGAGAGACACAGTGGTGTGATAGTAAGGTCACTGCAGACAAGCAGCGGCAAAGGCACAGCTCCATCTGTCTAAATCTTTGAGTATGCTTGAACATAATGGTGTACTGAGGCTAAAGGACTGGAAATGTGTGATGACGTGCTGAAACGCACAACCTCTGTTTGCCCTTGTGAAGATTATGAGCCATACCTAAAAGCACATTGCCACAGGATCAGGTAAATTGGCTTTTATTGAAACATACTGTAATATGGGGAGGGGAGAGCTGAGGAGAAGATTCCAATTTAACGCAAGTACATTGCATTTCAGGCTCCCAAATAACTATTGATATCTGCTGTCCTGGAGCAAATCATATCTTCCTTGACAAGTCAGACAGCTGCTCTTTCTCTATCTTCCTTTTGTTATCTTTAATAGCCATGGATTGTTGTAATACCTTGAAAAAATAATGTTTGTGACTTACTTGATGGATATCTTGCCTCCTGCCATTAGCCCTGGTTCATGGGTTCATCTAATGCCTGTGTCTGCCTACAAAACTCAGACCAAATGATTCTGAAACGAGAGTGTGCTGAGTGCCACTGCACAGTGGGTACAGTGCACATTGTGTACTCCCTTTCCTCCTAGCTCCCTTTCCCCTCCAGCTGACAGCTGGTGAGGTCAACAATTTCTCCTCATCATCCAAAACACAGTTAAGGTAGAAGCAGCATCTGGAGTCCATCTGGTCCAGGCTCCTGCTCAGAGCAGGGCCAACTTTCAAGACCTGTAAGATTGCACAGGGTCTTCCCCAGCTGAAGCCTGACTATTTCCAGGGAAGCAGATCCCACAGCTTCTTGGGCAAATGTTCCCATGTCTGATCACAGTCATTGTGAATATTTTTTTTCCATTTGTTTAAGGTACAGGAATACTGATATACAGGAATAGAAACAATTGTAAAGCAGGTCTAAAGAAAACTGTGGCTGCATTTGACCAATTTCACCTGGACTTTGAATTAAAAAAACAAAGCAAATCTTTTTCAGGCTATTGACTGTCCTAAGGTGCATCAAAGGAAATAAAGAAAATGCAGTAGAAATGGCTGGGGGTGGTGATAATGCAACTGACACATGTATTAAGGAATTTTGACAAATACACTTATAAATATGGTCCTCTTTATACTTCCCAGTGGTGCGCACACACACCCATTTGTGTGTGTGTGCTGATGGAGCATTCAGCATAGAGACTGGCCTCTCATGGGGAGAGGGGATTTCTGGTTCTGTATGTGTATTGTGTGTTCCTCCTAGCTCTCTTGTATTCTCCTTGTATAGCTGAGACTGAAAGAGAGGATTTATTTTAACCTTACATTTGTAGCAATCACCTGAAAAGAATACTAATAGAAAGAGAAATTTAGATCCCCTACCATGAAATTAACCACCATGCTTTGTGATTTTAACAGGTCCCCAGTGGTACCCTTCCCGTGTTGGCCTGCAACTAGAACGCAGTAAGTATTCATATGGTTGAATACAGCTACCTAATGCATTACTAATCCTCTGGCAAGTTCTCTTCTTAACAATATTGCTCTCTCTATATGTGTTATTAGGTGAACTGTTGGCACTTTCTCATTAATTGATATCAATGATTAACTTATTAGCTTTCTCATTAATAATGGAATCTAATGGTTTTCATAACCACTGAGTAAAAATGCTTCAGGATACAGTATATGATCAAATAATGAAGACAAGGCAGTTTGAAAACCATTTACTCACTGCTCTCACTCACTGCGTTATCCCTTTTAGTACTTGCTCACAGCCTCGTCAGAAGATGCAACTGGCATTGTTGTCAGTACACCAGTTCTTGGTGGACATGACAGTGGGAGATGAAGCTTCCATGGGCCATATGGCATTTGTTCTGTGGACACAACATTGCAGAGCAGTAGAAAATGACAGCTCAGCACCTGATGGAATTTAGCACCCTCACTGACTTAAACAGCCATCAAACATATGTTGAAAGGGAGACACAACACATAAAGTGGCTGTTGGAGTTTCCCAATATCCAGCTTACTGGCTGTATTAAAAAAATTGCCATTTTATGTCTCTGTGTGCACATTCTGGATCCATCAGAACTGGAAGCAGATGCCTGAGAATACTATGCAAAGCAGTGTAATGCTCAGATTTATTCATCTGGTCTGCCTAGGTCAGGCTGCTTACAAAAGATATCATGGATTGAGGGCCTTTGCCCAAGAAATTGTACTCATCATGAGGTGCCACCTATTGTAAAATAGCTTGAGAATGCAAATGCTTCAGCAAAAGATACCAGTGAGAGAGACACCGCATAACACTGACTTTCCCATTAGTCTTGCAAGACAGAACAAAAAGTGCTCTAAGAAATTGTGTGATTCCATGACATGTTTCTAATGGTCTAGATTAACAGAGATAGCACCATAACAACTGCTATGCATTGCTGCCCAACGTCATGTCAGCCTAATGTTTTTGTTAAAATGAGAGCAGAATAAGTCCATAGAAATGTTACAAGTTGCTAACCTGGAGAATAAGTACCAAGTCACCCAAATAAATCAGAATACAAGCTGGGCCTACACCTTGGCCATTACAAGGCAGCCTATGTGTTATGTTCAGCCTGTTGCTACTTCCATCTTCTCTTTCCTTTTTGTCATTACAGATGGGCCCTATTTGAAGGATTCTATTAGCATTCAAAGCCTTGCTGTTTCCTCCATCATTACACTGTATTTTACAGACCTGGGTCAGCAGGTCGGTTGGACCACAGTAAGTATGTACTTGTAGCAATCAACATGATACATCTTAATGTATAGTGTGTTTTAGCATCAAATTTCTCCAGCTTCCTCAGCCTGCCCTTCCCTATGTCAAATGGTGCAATTACTTTATCAGCAGTCAAACCAGCATTAAATGAACAGTGAGCCAAGTTATCAGTGTGCTAACTCTGACATCCAATTAAAGATTAGAAGGTGGACATAACAATATTGCCTGAGGAAAAAAAAAAAAATTAAAACCAGTTTTAGCTTATCTAGGGTTTATATGCCTGTGCAGGACCTGTAGCCAAATACATTAATGTGGTGCAAGGCTCCTCAGCTTTGAAGTGGAAATACATTAAAAACAAAAAGTAGATTTCTGGTAACCCTGTTACTAATGCAGGAAAATTATTGAATGGGAATGTCTTACTCTTTGATCACCTGAAGAACAGTTTTGAGAGAGTGGTGAGGCCAAGGATTCCAGGCAGAAGATGCCCAGCCAGGCTCAGGAGTCACAGGAATTTTGAATCTCTGTGTAAAATTTGCTATGGGCAACCATGCCTGTCTGTTTTAGTTCTGCTCTCAGTTTGACTTCAGTTATTTTACTGTTAAGCAGGTGTTGGAAGGTCAGGCTG
The DNA here is from genome assembly GCA_026283785.1 of Coracopsis vasa. Classification (NCBI taxonomy): domain Eukaryota; kingdom Metazoa; phylum Chordata; class Aves; order Psittaciformes; family Psittacidae; genus Coracopsis; species Coracopsis vasa. The sequence continues at coordinate 8,570 of JANHGB010052128.1, read as the reverse complement.
GTGGGAGAGAGGCAACTTGTTCCACTCAAATAAGGTTGTGGGGAACTCTAACCTTACAGGCTCATCTGTGCAAGAAGAAAATGAAAGATTCAATTCTTTTACAGCCCAACAGCAGAAGAGTTTGAAAGGACAGTGAAGTAATGGGAGATGAAGAAACCTTTCCATCATTCTGCAACAGGCATAATGGGTAGAGCTGAAAGTAGTCTCACTACCAGTCTAACCTAGGTTTTGCTGTAGTTTGCATGTACTGTATTAGTTGGAGTAACACACAGCCCACATCTGTGTATTGGGTAACGAGATTCCCAATTTCTGCAGCGAGAAACATGAGTAAGACAGAACTACTGGTTCTGTAAGCCATTAAAGCCATTCATAGCAATGGAAAACAAACCATTAATTGTTTGCAAGTGAGTTTCTGCTAACTGGCATCATGGCTGTAGGACAAATGATTAGATTCTTCCCTCAGACAGCCCACAGATCCCACCCTGCTCACATGGGGGTACGACAAGCCCACTGCCCTTCCTTAGCTATGTCTGTAGGGGTGGAGCTTGTGAGTGTCAGGTCTTTAAGCAGTTTGCAAATGATATTACAGGTTCTTCTCTCCAGTAGGTCCCTATGAGCTGGGAAACATAACTATAAGATGCTTAGAATGGACATGCTCCTTTTTACAGCTCCTTTTCTGTTAAACAGTACACTCAAGGTGGATGTTACTGCTAGCACTGCACTTTGGCAAAAGTCAACTTCTGAATCAGCACTGTAAGGTCATATATCCATCTTACCTCCTCAAGCTCACGTGCTGGGAAGCAGATAGCCCTTAGCAGCACAAACTCGGCAAGTTTTAGCCCCTGTGAACAAGTCCATGACCTATATATATCCTTCCTGGTTTTAACGACAGGATTCAAATCTCCAGGTAGAGACAAGCAGTTTATTTTCAGTGGAGTTAGAGCTGTTCACACTGTGACCTACTCATTTCAGTAGAGGTCTGTGAGCTTACCAAGGCCGAGGTTTTACCCCAGTGATTCCCATACTGATTAATGCTAGCTGGGGCCTTGTTTCCCCACAGACCCATCATACCATCTTTCAACCATGGAACTTCCTTGCAAAGCAAAATTGTGAGTAGTACAGCCTCCTGTTTTCTACAATTAAGCAATCTGCAAGAACGTTATTTATTCTCTCCTTTCCTTGTGGCTTATGTAGCCTAAGACAATACATAACTAAAGCTTAATATCCCATTACGAATAGTGCAGTTATGACTAGGTTGCCTAGTCATTTTTTTATGATTTGATCTGGGTATACAGAAAGTTGACTTCATGAGTTTCTGAATATTCATGTTATACCATTCTGTTCTGTATTCAAGATTGTCTCCATTCTCAGGGGCAGAAATCTTCTTCCTAGCCACATCATTTAAAAAGTCAAGAGATTTTTATGATAGCTAGTCTATAGCAATAAAGTTCACAGAACATTGTACTCTAACAATAGCAATTAAGAATGCATTTGTACACAGGACGTATAGTTTTACTCTCATTTTTACTGTGCTTAGAGCTCCCATTTTTCCATTCCCTTTGATGCTTTATCAGATTTATGCACATGGTGAAGGATGCTTCTGAATTAAAGGGTTGACATTTAAATAAGTGAGGCACAGAATAAAAATATTCTTATCTCATCAGCAAAATGATAGCTGAGGCACAAAGGGCCACATTCAGACCTGAACTCCAAAAATAGGCACATAGAAAGACATGGCAATATGTCAGTGCTCCAGAGGTTGATGCATTAGGCAGGATCTCTCTAGGAGAAAACTAAGTATAGAGGTGGGTCTTATAGGGCTTTGTCACCTCACTGGAGATCACACTTGAGAACAAGAACACTAAGACCTCTGAGACTGGTTGACCAGATTTTAACTCTAGAGGCTGGGTCCTCTGAGGGAGGAGGAGGAGAAACTAGGGTGAGGGATTTGTAGTTCTCCTCCACTGGAGCAATTACTTGTCAATCTCTTGAGAATAAGGCCTTTTTCTGGGGTAATGTGGATAGAAATCTAACTTCACCTGGCTCTTTTAGAAGAAAGGACACCCTCATGGCTCATTTCCCAAAAGAAATTCAGGGACAATACAGAATTGTTTGCTTAGTATCATGGATTTTATTAGAACTTTCTCTCTACTCTACCTTCTCTTTTATAAAACAAATATTACCGGAAACACGTAATTTATTTTTTGCACAAGTAAGACTTACCAATTACTTTACCTTACCTGGAGGGAATAGTTGAGGTTTGCTGAATGATGCTGCAGATATACTAATGAAAGCTGAGTTTACAGATCATTTCTATACACCTTTTGTAAAGATTGTACCCCCAGGAGTGTTTGAGTTTCCCACCACTGGGGTCATGGGTTTTACCCTTAATCTCTGTCCAATTTTGGGCCTAAGCATGTTTGACAGAGACATCTTCTTTTCACATATTGCAACCTAGCATGTGACTTTTTGAAAACATGGCTGGCATTTTACTGCTAAAAATGCATACTGCTGCTGTAGTCCAAAGAAAAAGAATTCCTCCTGATCAAATTCAGACTTCTACTAAAGCTTTCCTCATTTGAGCAGCGATTGCAATTTCTGATTTATCAGTTTCTGTTGTCTACTTGCTACCCGGGCAGGCTACCAGAAGGATCGAAATAGAAGTAAGAAAACAACATGAAACTGTGAAAAATATATTTTATCGCCAAGTCTCTGAATTTCATAAGATTAATTCTGAAACCGTACTTGGGTAAATATTTTTTGTGACTATGATTTAAAATTAGAGATCGCTTAAACACTTTTGACTCCTGAGAGCCTTAAAATAGGCTGGCAGCAGAACTGCTCCATTTCAAAGCTTCTGCTCGATTTAGAAATGTAGAGACTAATATTTATTTAAACCCAAGAACATCTTTGAAATCTGAAAATCCATGCTTTCACTAATTAGTCCGTTCCCTTCTGGATGGCAGAGAAAAATTATCATAGAATCATAGAATGGTTTGGGTTGGAAAGGACCTTAAGATCATCTAGTTATAACCCCCCTGACACGGGCAGGGACACCTCACACTAAACCATGTCATCCAAGGCTCTGTCCAACCTGGCCTTGAACACCTCCAGGGATGGAGCATTCACAACTTCCTTGGGCAACCTGTTCCAGTGCCTCACCACCCTCACAGTAAAGAACTTCTTCCTTATATCTAACTTAAACTTCCCCTGTTTCAGTTTAAACCCATTGCCCCTTGTCCTATCGCTACTTTCCCTGAGGAAGAGTCCCTCTCTGGCATACTTGTAGGTCCTGTTCAGATACCGACTTAGACGTTGTGGAAAATGAACAAGCCAAGAGATCTGTGTTTGAAGCTTTGCAGTTTTGTGTAGCAGGTGAACACGGTGGGCAAGTGCATGCTGTATTGAATAATTAGATGCATCTCTTCTCTTGGGGAAAGGCAGAGTTTGGGTCAATATGGTTCTCCCCTTCCATCTTACTGGTGCACAAGTACTAGTTTTCTTCTGTCCTGTGGGTGTGAGTGGGTGGTGAATAGGGAAGGAACAAATTTGCTCTGACTGTGGCTGGCAGAGCTCACTCAGCTGGTCCTGCAAATGTGGAACAATCCCATGAAGTCAGAGGGATGAGTGTGATATGAAGCAATTAATGAGTATTGATGGGTTTGAAAAAGAGGCAGCCAAACTGCTGCAGATTGATTTTCTCCATCTTCTCTATCCTGAGGGCAGCTTTGAGCTTTCCACGGGGAGCAACTTGGGATGTTTCCCATAATTTCGGAAGGGAAAAAGAGACTTCAGTAACCTGTTCAATAGGATGTAGAAGTACAGACAATTATAATAGAAGAAAAAAGACAGGATCTCAGGAATTTGAAGGAGTAGGAGGGCTGGGAGTCCCAGAAAACTACTGGACCACTGTGAAGAAGGTAATGTAAGAAAACTCATATGGTCATTGCTTTGGAAGGAATTTGATGTTAAGGTAAGAGAGGAAGCAGAGGATCTGTGGGATGTGTCAGTGGAGAATGTCACTGAATGTATTTCTCAGTGGCTACATATGAAAGCTTGCATTCAAACACAGTTGTGGGACAGGATCCTACAAATTGAGTAACACTTTCAGGGAATTGTGGGTACATGAAAAACTTAACAGCAGTGCCAAATAAACAGAATGTGTGATTCTGTGTAGATCTGTGACTGGCTAAAGAACAACAAAGTGTCAGAGAGAGAAAAATCCCCAAGTGGCTTTTCATTGCTAAAACTTTTGGATCAATAGATAATTTGATCATAGATGATCTCCAGGAAAAAAGAAGTCACTATTTCCTCTACAGCACCTTTCCCAACTGCAATTAATTGTAACGCAAAGTACCTCCATTTTATGGTTAACAGCTTATACTTGTCAGGGGTTTCTGTTTGAACACACAGTCTTTCTCTACCTTGGTACAGCTGGCCAAGTCTTGAGCTGATGCCAGTCAAATGCTATGAACTTTCAAAACATTATAACCTTTAACAGAGGCAAGCTACACACACAAGATGGGTCTAACTATTTATTTGATTAAGTGTAATAATTTTCAACCTTCAGAGTTATCAGGACACAGCAGTTTGCATTTGCCTGATTTCTTGCCATGGTTTTACTTTTTTGTGCCTTTCCTTGGGCCACATGAACTTTTGGCTCTTTGTTACTGCCCAGTGGCAGCATGAAGTCAACTGATAAGGGAAGAGAACTGTGAAACTGCCCAGCTGGCAATTGGGATTCCTCAGACGCTGTTTCTGATAAAGCAAACAGTGTTGCAATAATTTCTCTTGGTCTCAGCAGCAAATGCCACTAGCTCATGATGGAGCATGCCAATGTGTTATCTTTTCAGGTGGCAAAGACAGTTAGAGAGCTACTAGGAAAATTGATTCTGAAGGGTGAATGTTTTAGTTGCTGTTGGACACAATACAGGCTGGAGAACCCATGCATGTGTGTTTATAGTAATATCCTTGTGTTTTTACCAATTCAACTACAAAAAGAAGATAGAGGGAATTCAGTAAGCATAAATAGAAAAAGCTGTTTCCTTCAGTTATACACAACTTTATGCTTAAACTCTTCCTGCTACTTAAGAAACGAAGAGCTACTTGATGTAAGGTGCTTGTAAGTGTAGACTCTTTCCTATTTGTATTTGAAGTAATTAGAGAGGTTGACTATTTGTTAATCTACACAAATTTGAGAAGATTTAGTCCCTCTAGAATGTATAGGCCTGTCAAAATTATTTTGTATGGGAAATTTTTGCCCAATCCTATACTGGGGGTAAGGAGAGCACAAAGATGAGAACGAACCAGTGTTTGGGATAGTGAACCAGAGACCGAACCAATGTTTGAGAGGATCGTGTACCCCTTTGTTATTCTTTGCATAGTTTGTCTGGTGACCTTGACAAGTCAGTGAAATTCTCTGTATTTCAGTTTCCGGATGTGCATCAAGAAAATAATAGTTTTCTCCTCTTCGCAAATTGCTTTGAGGCTTCTAGATGAAAGGCAATGTGGAAGAGCTGCTTGAGGTTATTAGTAATTGCCAGGTGTCAAAAAGAACTATCTCATTTAGGTATCTACATAGCAGATGATAAATATACATTTTAAAATGATACACATTATGTGACAGATTTCAAAATGCTGTCAAAGCCCTGTAGAGATTTGGCAGCAAATCTGAACTCACATTGGTGTTTGGTTACAAACAGAACTTGAGTACTTTGCATACATAACATGTATAATATGTGTGTATAAGAGAAGAGCATTAATTAATTTGCAGTAGTTTTCCATTTTGAGTAAGAAACATGAAAAGGCTTGTGCTCCCAGGGAAGAATCTTGACCACAGTATGAAGTGGTCTGACGCAAACCAGTGGTTTCAGACAATTCAGTCTTAGGAGAAGAGACAAGAAGGAAGCTGAGATTTCACCTCCTTTTCCCCCAGAGGGAGCACAGGCCTGGGTCAATGACAAACAGGATCCATCACTGTTCACTCCCCATCTCCTGAAGCTGCTCTGAGTCAGCTGCAATTTTCCTATAAAACCCTATAGCAAATCCATCCCTATCTCTGGTGTTTGCAGTAAATATTGAGCTGCAGCCTGAAATACTCTATGAAAAGGGAAGTTTCAGGTGCCCCTGGTTGCACTATTTAAGTTTTTAGAATGATTTAGCCAGTTCCATGAGAACTGGAACAAAAAACATTGAATATTTAAGCAGCCCTTAAGAATTGTACTATCTGATGCAAAAGAGCTGCTGCTGTTGCAGATTTTTGCAAACATGAAAATATAAAATTTAAAGAGGTGAAGATTTAAGAGGTGCTGCTAAAATTATGCCATTTTCATATCCAGGTAATTGTATGGGCTTTAATGAGGTAGCAAAGCATACGAAGTAGAAATTATTCCAGAAATTAATAATGTTCCTTAATGATCATTAGCTAAGAGCACTTAGGGCTGGGATTGTAAAGGGAGTCTGTGGTAGTTAGATGCGACGTTGAATATGATTTGGAGACTTGAGGGTGTTCAACTGCCTGTTTCTCTTGGGTTTCTCAGAATTCCCAGTTGTGCTGCATACACTCACACGTAGTAATTGCCTGTCTGATATCAGTAATGCTGCTCTTTATGTGGTACCTATTGTCTCAGTCTGACCTTGGCTCAGACCTGAAACTGATGCCTTTGTCTCACATTCATCAGAGAAACTGAGCTCTGTCTGTTAGATAATTTATATACTGCAGTTGTTTTTCCAGAGTTACCCAGGACACGCTCATGCTATTTTGTATCACTCGCTGTGCTGAGAGCTTCAGGCAATGACCAAAAGTCATTGTCCTGGCTGCAGGTATCATCCTCATACCATGCCCTCTGCTTCCCCTGCATGAATCCAGACATCCTGTTGGCAGTGGAATAGAAAACATCACAACCAGCACCGATGAACTGGGAAAGTGACCCTACATGGTATGGAAAGAGCTGCAGAAGGCGATGAGCATGGAAAAGACTGTATGGCCTTTCCTCAGCTCTGCTCTGCAGCTTGTCATAAACGAGATAATGTGAGATTATGCCAAAAGGCAACGTGATACAAGATAGGGTATGTTGCATGGTATTACTGAAAGGGCATGCCATAAACATTACAGAGAGTAATTAGTTGATGTCCTTATGTGAAGATTGCTAATCCATGTGCCGTTCATTTATAAAGATTCTGTTGGACTTTTTTTCAGGCTCCCTCCATTCCATCCCCTCTGTTTATAGCTTCTTTTTGTCCTTTTCTGCCTTTTTCCAAACAGTACACACAGTACTATTAACTCACATCAAAAGCCTTTCCATTCCCTGTAGCAGACCTGTTGGGATGGTCCCAGGCACTATGTCAGCCAGAAAATTCACCTCACATTCCCTTAAATAATTTTAGAGAGCTCCTTTCACCTCTGCTGCATTCATATCTCCCTAAATATACCCCCTGCCTCATAAGGTCTCAATTATAATTCCTGACCTGGTTGTTACTCAGTTCAGCAAGGTGTTACTGGCATGATCATCTTAACAGAGATCATAGAATCACAGAATGGTTTGGGTTGGAAGAGACCTTAAAGCTCATCTAGTTCCAACCATCTGCCATGAACAGGGATGCCATCCACTAGAATAGGTTGCTCAAAGGCCCATCAAACCTGGCCTTGAACACATATAATAGAAGCATGTAGAGTCTGGCTTATGAAAGATGAGATGCCTTCCTGGTTTGCTAATTGGCTATCCTGTATTTTTTTCCCATTTGTTTCATCATCTCTTGAATGACGGAGACCCCACCTTAGCTCTCTTTTGACATATTACAGGTCTGGTTTGTTGTATTTGTAGTAGGGGTTTACAGTTTAGGTATTACTGAATCAGTTCCCCAAGGACCTGATAACTAAGGCAGTTAAAGAAGCTTGAGTTTACCACCCTGTAAGGAGCTCATGCCTGGGAGAGGTTTGATTCAAGAACATCACTTTATGCCACTAAGAAAAAGAGGTATATAGCATACATAATGCCAGACACTGGAGAGGAGAGAAAGAAGATAAAAGAACTGGACATTACGCAAGATATAAAATAGAGTGTACAGAGTGGATGTGGAAAAAAATGGACAATCTTCTGTTTTATTTCTTCCGAGAGTTAAAGATGAGCTCACCAGCTAAATTCTGTTGAGCTATGTACACTGTAATGGAGATGTAAAGCTCGTTCAGGAAAAGATCTTTGTTTTCACTATGGACCACCATACTCGCTTATAGCAAATACATCAAAATAATCTAGGCAGACCCACAAGATGATAAAGAAAAAGTAATTTTTTTTCTAAATACTGGATTCTTTTTACATTTCTACAGAAGCAAAATGCTCTGTTTTAAATAAACTTTTTTTTTTCATTACAAATTGATATTTCTTTTGTTCACAAACTACAATATGTTATTATTTTCAGGGTTTTGTTTAATTCTTTTTATCATTTTTGCAAGATATGTTAGCAGGAACTAGGTATCTTAGTAATTTTGTAGCGGTTTTACGCATCTGTAAAAATGATATAATGAACTGATCCTTAACACATCTAATAACTCCCCAAGCCCAGCAATTAGT
>JANHGB010052126.1:6064-35345 GCA_026283785.1 Coracopsis vasa | reverse complement strand
CTGGCACAGGGTGCCCAGAGAAGCTGTGGCTGCCCCATCCCTGGCAGTGTTCAAGGCCAGGTTGGACACAGGGGGTTTGGAGCAACTTGCTCTAGTGGAAGGTGTCCCTGCCCATGGCAGAGGGCTGGAACTGGATGAGCTTTAAGGCCTATTCCAACCCAAACCAGGCTGGGATTCTATGATAGTATAAGTAACAAGGCTCAAAGTCAGCCTTATCCTCCCAAGCTCAGCACTGGGACCAAACTACCATGCTACAAAAGCAAGACTCCTGTCCCCAACCATGTGCCATTTTACTGTCATAGAATCATAGAATCGACTAAGTTGGAAAAGACCTTTAAGATCATTGTGTCCAACCATTAACCCAGCCCTGCCAAGTCCACCTCTAAACCATGTCTCTATGTGCCACTTCTACGTCTTTTAAGTATCTGCAGTGACGGTGCCTCAGCTACTTCCCTGGGCAGCCTGTTCCACTGCTTGACAACCCTTTCAGTAGAGAAATTTATCCTAACATCCAATCTAAAATAGCCACAGCTGATGATGGCATAACAGCCTAAATCATTTCAAATTGCTTCTCATTTGCTATCATTACTAACCAGCAGAAAATGAGAGGAAGAAAAGTGTTTTCTAGGTATATACGTTCTCTCTGAGAGACCTGACCACAAGACTATATTAGGTCTTTCACAAGAACCCACTGATCTGATCAAAGATGGTTGATAGCTAGATTAAAAAGTATGTGTCTGCTTTTGATTGATTTCACTGAGTCCAGGTCTTCTGTCTAAGTTAAACTGGAGATGGTGCCACTTCCAGATAACCAGCTCATCACTATCTCCATGTGAAGAATACCACGTGCAAAACTAACATCGGGTTATGCAAAGTTACTCTTTCTCAGCCTCTGCACCCTGTGTTGATTTTATCATCCAACTTCCAACCCAAAGAACTCCAGGTCTCTCCAGGAGTTTCTATGGGACCCTGCAGGTGGAGGGTGCCAGGAGCAGAAACATGGCTCTCTGAATGGCCATCAATACAGAACACTGTGTATGTTCTTGTTCAGCACTTCAAAAAGCCTGCCCTTGCTCTCTGAGCGCTGACTGCGCAGGGTTCCCTCAGACTCCTTCATCACATGCGAAGTGACACCATCTTTGCGCTATCCAGTGCTTTGATTTTCTAATATATGGCTTATCTCTTTCATACACAGCTGAAGAAAACTATCACTCACCTCTCCCAGGGCTTGGAACCACGAGGTGGAAGCTTGTGCTAACGTAGTCCCAGTCCCCAGCACTACAGAACTCCCAAATCAAAGAGCCTATGTGAACTCTGCAAAGCAATATGAGGGGGGGAATTAGAAATGCTTTACTGATGATGCATTCAGCAGATTGTGTGGGAGAGAGGTAGGGTTAATCAGGTTACATGTCCTTAGCAATGGGTCATCAATAGTGGTTCCATCTCCCCCCCAGAATCTCAACAGTATCAGATCCTTCTTCACTGAAGTGATCTGGTACCAGCAAAATCAGGCTCATTTACATCAGATCCTCCCACTAAGGGGGAGAAGGTGATTTTTTCTCTTGGACACAGGATCACTTGCTCTGCCTCATTTCCTGCCTTAAAAACATTCACCAGGACTCCCAGGTTTCAGTGTGGAAATAAATGTCAAGGAAAGGGAGGGAAATCATGACTAGCTTGACTCTGTCCTTATCCTTCAGCTTATCAATGCAGAGCTTGATGGCCATGTTCTTGGGTACATGTGCTTTTCTGGTACAAGACAGCTCCATCTCCTGGGATATAGCTCAGTCCCTGGGCCATTAACAGAGCCCTTGAAAGGGCTCATTCTCTTTATTCTATTTTTGAGCCAGTGCTGAAGAATCCCCTGTGAAAGTGTTCGGTGATTGTGTGAGAAGGAGGGCAGGGGGAAGGAGAACATTTGCTTTGCTTGTGTATTAGACTGCAGTCCTTTGGAGATAGATAACACAACACTGCCCACAGCCAGCCTGCAGGCTTGGGGCTTCCAAACGAACCCACTGCTTCATTTCTTGTCTCTGGATTTCTTGAGGGCACTGTTATGCAGCCAAATCAATGTCCTTTCCCCCGAGCAACTCAGCGTTCTCAGTGAGCAGCGTTCTCTGCCCCCAAGGAAGTGCTCCCTTTGGTCTCAGACTGGGGCTCCTGGTGGGCTTTCCCATACAAAATCAGAAAAAAGGGAGCTGGGCTTCCAAACTGGAAACTTTGGGGTTTGGGGTTTTACCACTTATGCTGCAACACTAAAAGACGCTTGGGTCCTGAATGCGGGGCCTAATGCACAAGTCACACAATAAAACCACAGAGTTTGGTAAGAACAGTTGACTGAAATCACAATAATAATGGATAATTCAAAGGTGTGGGGCATATAACCGTGAAAAGCAAAATCATTTAAGAAAATACATGACAAGAGTTAATACCTCAAATTAATTACAATCTCTTAAAGCAGAATATGGTCCAAAAATACTTGCTGCAAGTTCTTGTAATGAAATAATGGCAAGATAAAACTGCAGCTATTTTTATTAGGAAATACTATAGAGTATGATTTTTATGAGGACAGTGTCCAGCAGCTGTAGCCAGGGCAGGACTCAGTTAAAGGAATACACATCACACCTCAGGGCTTATAAATTCCCAGTCCAGTCAGTACCTTTGAGGACCCAGCCTGAATGGTGCTGCCAAGGAGAGCCTGTTGTTCAGTCCTGCAGAGGACCTGCTGACCAGGGCTGTCTACTCTCTGTCATGGAAATGTGACATTTTACATCACCTCTGAAGCAGAGCTCGTGGCTCCCGAAGCATCGACTGGTGCTGCCTTTCAGCATTAACTGAGCTGCGCTGCAGTGTGTCAGGCCAGCATGGCTCTTAATGGACGAGCAAAAGCAGAAACGCTGCAGGACATTAAAAGGCAAATCATAAAGAAAATAAAGATGACTTTATGGCCTTACAGTAAAAATGGGCATAGCAAAGAGGTTCAGAAGAGACTGCTGCTTCGTTCTGAACAACGTGTGGAGATCGGCTGGAATTTATCAGACAGCTTTCGGATCAGAGACGCAGTAAATGCTGATGCAGTTGTTACAGCAGGTCTCTGATCTATTTTTCGAAATGGAAAATACAAACTTATCTACAGTTTCTCTTTTCCCTTGGGTTGTGCTTTTTTTGGGTTTGGGTTTTTTCTCTTTGCTTTGAACAATTAAATGATGCTATAAATAGTGCCTGCTTGATACAGGTACCCCACGACTGAGCTCTGCAAAAATAAGCCATTGCGTTATACATTGCAGAGTGCTCGTCAGCTCGTGCCAACACACATCAGTGACATGCTTGGGTCACAGAACTGCCCTTAAACAGTCTTAACTATCTGGGGAAGGAGGTAAGAGGAAAGTGTGCAAATATGCAAGAAAACAAATACATCACTTTCCCCATCAAGTAACTTAGCATATCTAACAGGTAATGATCTGCTTGCTGCTTTCTTATGCTGAAGTTACCCCTTTTGTGGGATAGGAATTAACCTCTACCCACTTACTAAGCAATGCTTTACAAATGTGAGCTCCTCTTTCATTTCAGAGCTGAAGCAGACAGAAAATGGAAGCTTCAAGGTCGTATTTTTCCACAAATTCTTATCACTGTCACTGCTCTGCTCTTGGTAGCAAAGCATCAACTGATCCCTGACTTATGCATGGCTGCTTCTGGTGCACGTCAGTGCCTGAATGTCTGTGCAGTGCAGCAAGTGCAAGATGAGGAAAGGAAGGAGCACATCCAGCTGCATAGCAAGGTGAAGAGCTATCTGGAAGGAAACATTCATTTTGGCCAGGAAGACTGTTTCAGCTAATAGAGATTCCATAATGAATTTTCATGTTCACACAGGAAGAGCCACCCTCTAATTTCAAGGGCCTGTCCAAGATGCTTCTTTGCAGTAAAGCGTGCGGGACTCACTCCAGGTAGGAGCATCCCCTTGCCAGGACTCAGACTGGGATTTCAGGGAACTGAGGTTTGCTGAGGCACCCAGACATCACTCATGAAGTGTGGCACACTGGGACAGACCATGGGTATGTATTAGTTAACCCTAGTGTTCTCATAAAGCTCACTGCTCCAGAGAAAGGTGACACTTCCCCACACATTGGATCTGTGCATAGCCACATTGGTTAGGGATAGTAGAAGAGGGGAGGGAATAAAGCCATTCTGAGTCTGCCTCCAATCATCTTGTATCCTGAAGTGTGAGGTTTAATTACCCATGTCATTAGCTTAGCTTGCTTCAAAAGTGGTGTTTGACAGACACAATAAAAGACTATCACACAAACTCATTATCTCCTGGCTAGATGGAAAAAGAAGAGGTTTGATTGGAATTTAATCAACAAACCAGAAAGCAAACCACAATGCAGCCATGACCTAGAAGCAAGCAGGTAAAACCTGTGTTGGAAAACGTGGTTTTGGGATAAATGCTTAAGCTAGTATGTTTAAACTAATCTGTTTGGAACAAATGTTTAAATTAATAGGGAATTTCCTTTACCCAGCTCTTCTATAAGGGAAATTGCAAGAGTTGTTCAAAACAGGGAGCCATGAATATTTGTAACAGAGATAAATACGTCCCCAAGAAGAAACCAGGTGTGCTCATGCTGGGCAGTGTGTTTTGTGGTACCTTTAAATATGAAGGCAGCAGCTCCCTTATTCTCCTGACTTGCACAGTCCATCAATGCCTGCACAGCCCCAGGGCCCTGTGGGCTTCTACCACAGCTCATTTCCCCTGGCACCAGTTTGTGCTTCAAATGCACCACCAAGAATGAAAAATGAAAGAATAAATGAGATTTGCCAGTGCTCCTCATGCCAGACAAAGGGAATAGGAAAGAAGAAGGGAGGGAAAATCAGTACTAACCTTCTCCATTGCCAGGGTCCTTGCTGGGGGAGAAAGGAGCCAAGATGTCTCTTTTTCTTTCCTCATGAAGGAGGGAGTTAAGGTGCAGACTGAGAGCCAGTGCTGGTGCCAGATGCCATGTGGACAGGGGATCCCTGCTACTGCCTGGGTTGGATTCACTTCTGCACTGCCTTGCCAATGCCCTTGATGTTTCCTTCCTGCAGAGACAGGGACAGATCACCTGCGATGGATTCACATTAAGTTACTGGGTGATTTCTGTGGCTTGCACAGACAGTGTGAAACAGTTCCCCAGGTCTCAAACTTGTTGGGAGCTCGAAGGCAGCATGGACCTGGCAGCCTTGATAAAGAGCCCTGGGGAGTGGGAAGGACATGGAACACAAAGAGAAGAGGGGCAGATTCTCAGCAGGGCAAACTCACCTTGTTCCACCTTTCCCAAGGCTGTCTGTGTTGGCTGACCATCCATCTCTACCACAGAACCACATACAAATGCCTCAAAGCATTCCCTTTCCTTCTCAAAGCCGCTTCATTCCACTCCATAAAGTCACGTATCCATTTCCATTCCTTTTCCCCTTTCAACCTCACCCCATGAACTGCTCTTTAAAAGCATCCCACAGTCCCAGCCCTTATCCCCCTTCTCCTCTGCTCCAAGGAACAATTAAATCCCATTGCCCTTCAGCTGGCTCGCTCAGGCACAACGGTCACTGACAGCCTGTGAAACTTGCAATGCCATCAAACCTCCTGCTTCCCTTCTGCTTGGATTAGTGATGCAGTTTCACCCAACTTGTTTTGCAGCTAGGTTTTGGGTACATCTTAAATTCCCTTTGACTCCCCTGCCCTGCAGGGGTTTCCAGTAGGCCCTGCAGTCATGTCATCCTTATTAGCCTCTAAAACACTGTCTGTTTCCATTTGCCAGTCACACAAAGTTATCCCAAGACTTTAGCAGCACATCACCATCTCTCAGTCTTCCTAGTGAGAGTGAAGATTGCCTTGCAATAAAGACAGAACCCACCAGCACAACACATGTGACAGAAAATAATGAAAACTGGATCTTGATCAGCCAGGAAATAACCCAAAGGAAAAGGAGAGCCAAGGGTTTGGAGAAGGGTCCCCATCAGGCAAACCTCAGCTCCTCTCTTCATGCTGTGGGCTCAATGGTGGCTTTGCTCTGAGCCACAAGCAAAAGGAAGGCAAAAAAATACCTCACTTTAGGAGTATCTCAGAGGAAAGCAAAAAAGCCATCTGGAGCATCAAGTCTGTTCCACCTTGTTTCAGGCAACTCCAGACATGATATAGGGCTCTCTTAGAGCGCCAGGCCATGGGCATGCTGGAGGGTCATACCTAGAAGAGACTTCATCCTTCCAAGGTCAGCCTTTCTAATAGGAAGTTGAAGTGTATTCCCTCTGCATTGCTCTTTGGTCCCTAAACAGGGCTTAGTAAATAGCACAGTAAAGAACAGACATCACTTCTCTAAAACCTGCAGCCCTTCTGATGTACCAAACCATGTATCAGACAGCAGTGACATCTGAAAATCACAAGTGACTTCTGAAAGCATTGGCTTCTATTTTGGGAAGGCAATTCCTTCCCTTGAAGTTCTTGCTTACAAAAGGTATCAGGTTTTCCTCCATTCTGTTGATACCAGTGACAGAACGATGGCAAGGTCTGCCTTTGCCTGGTTTGAGTGTTCTAATCCTTGGAGACAACGCGTTGCCATCCCTATGAAACCAGGCACTTAATGAGATGACTGAAAACTGTAATCAGGCATTAGGTGAAACACCCGACCTCTGCCTATATTTGGGATTACTGATTCCAAGGAACAAGTTGAATCATTTCTCTATCACATTTAGTCACAAATCCATACAAGCTTTTTATCCTTCAAAAACACATAAGCCATGTGTTTCACAGGACTACACTTACTGTCACAGCTGAGACCAGAGGTCTCTGTGGCTGAAGCTGTAGATACCAAGAGGGTGGATGGGCTTGTAAATGCAGATACGGACAACTTACTTGGCAAATCTGTGTTTCCTGGACTTTTCCTTCCTGGAATCCCTCTTTTGCAGTCAGTTCACATGGTGGCTGTGAGTTGGCAGACAAATGCCTGCTACTGAATGCGTGCAACATCCCCCTATTTTCCACGCTGATGTTTTCCACGCTGATGTTTTCCACACAGATGTTTTCTGTGCTGGGAGCAACTGTGACTACAGCTACAGGGGAAGAGCCACTTTCTCCATGATCCCAAAGTGTCCTCGTTTCATGTTGGCAGAAAGAACTTAGTGCCAGTGAGTAGAAGAGTGGTTGGCACTGGTGCAAGCAGATGGGAACTGAATCTAACAAAAGGGTAACAGTCCAGCTCAGTCACAGGCAGGATGTGTACTACAGCTCCTGCACCTTCCACATGGCTTTCCTTTCACAGGAGCAAGAACCACCACCAGGTATATAAGCACCTTTCAAGACATAAATAAGAACCTAAAGGAACCAGACCAATTTCCCCATTAAATGCATATTGCCACCATGAGGCTGAAATGAAGGCCTGGGTCTGAATGTATTGTCGATAGGAGTCCATTTCCAGAGGCATCAATTATTACAATTGCAATAAATCATTTACAAGGTGCTGTAAATTCCAATCAGGGTTGGACAAACACAGTGTTTTCATCATCACTCATTTCTCTTACAGCCAGTGCAAGGCTGGGAAGAGGTGCCTATCTTAAACAGGATCGATTGGAGGCATTGCACTCTAAGAAGGGGTAGACTTTGTACAATGAAGGGTAAATCAAGGTTAAACCTCCTGCAGGCAGTGCCAGGGCTGCAGTGTTAACTGGTAGCAACACCTGAAGGTGGTGATTTACAGCTGGCTTGGGGATGCCTGGAGGGGAGGTCCAGAAACACCTCTTCTGCCATGGAGACTTGTGTGTACAGAAGAGGTTCTGACACCTCTTGAGATGATCAGGAAATGCTTCATAGCATCATCTGCCTGATATTGACCTGCCTGATGATCACATTGCTGACCTGTGGCTATAAGCTTCTACCCCGCACAGTGAACCACACAGTGCAATGCTCAGCTGACATGAGGTCAGATTCTGCTCTTACTGTTCGAGTGCTCCCCAGCTGAAGCCTGATCCAACTGGTGAGACCCACTGCCATGAGCAATCTTTGCAGACTCTGGGAGCTCCTACAGCTTGGCCATTATCCTGCAAATCCCTTACTTACAAATAAAGCAGTCGATAGATGGTACTGACACAAGAGAGCAGCGAAATCAGCACGCCTGTTAAATCAGTTGCTGTTTGGGATGTATTTTCTCTGCCAGGCTGTCAGCTTTGAGCCCTGTGCTTCACTTCCCCTTATTTTTCTGGACGAAAAACCTGCTACTGTTTCTCTGAGAGTCAAAGTGCTGCTGACTCCTTTGTCTGAGCCAGCCACTATTAGTAATGTGGGGCTAAGTTCTGCCAGGGTTTTATTCACTGCAAGGCCCACAGAGGGATTTAAAGCTTTGCAGCAAGCCACAAAGGCCTCACTGATCATTCAGCCAAACCCAGGGCTCTCTGCCACCTACAACAGCCCAGAGTGACTCAAGCAAGGTGAAGGGTGACGTGACACCGTGGTGGATCCAGCCTAATGTCAGCAAGATTGGAGCCTGACCTCCAGGTTTGAGAGGCCATCTGGTCCAAGAAAGAGCCAGGGGACATTGCTGGCAATGGAACAAAGCAGAATCAGGCCATTTGGAAGCAATGAAGGCTGTGATCCAATGACACAGGACTTGGCATTGACACTTACTGAGCCAGCGGTGATTTTTTTCCATACAGACTTACCTTGAAAACATCCCCAGTGTGCTGGCAGTGATTTGGAGAGACATGCTGATATATTCTGGACCACTGAATATATCAGTCCAGAATAAGGCATGGAGCATGTTTCTGTGCAATGTTAAGAACTGCAATATCAGCCCAATCTCCAGAGGATATTAAAAACATAAAAGAATTTATAACTATTTCACATTAAGTCTCACTGCTCACAGTTTGCAAGCTTCCTCCTGTAGTTTAGTGCAGTCAACGGATGATTCCTTTTGCACAGTTTTGGGGTACATTTATCTACGTGTGTGATTTCCCAATTGCCCATGTGTTGTGGGCAGTAATGGTCTTTGGGGTCCATGCATGGCACGTAGCACAGTGCACTCCTGGCCCACAACCTACCCATTCAGCTCAGTCCTTGAGATTATTGCAGGTAATGAACTGCTGGGAAAGAAACATGAGGAAGGGCAATGGAAGGGCAGGCTCTCCTGCTGAACAAAGGCTACTGAAGACATGAAGAACTGATTCCCTTTCTCACTCTCACTGCCTAATGGGAAACCTCTGCCATGTATTACTTCCAGCCAGGCTGTCAGTCCATGTTGTACACATGGTCTCCTGCCAAAACAGGGAGCCTTGGGCCATGCATCCAGTTTGAGCCAGGGAGCTCCACCTTGTCAATGTGCTTCCAGCTAAAAAGAGCAAGCTGTGCTTTCCTAGCACGGACAACATGCGTTGCCTGCAAGGAGTCTGGAGTTTTCCCCACAAAGGGCAACAAATAATGCTATTCCCACCAGAAAAAGACAGAAGGATAATTAACTTTCTGTCTGTCTGATTCACATGAAGGCATTTGAAAGACATTTTGGGTTCTCCCCCCTCCTTTCTTTCTGTTCTGCTTGATCTGAGAGTATGCCTTTGCATTTTGCCAGTGGCTTTCCTTACTGGGAGATTTCTAAGCTGTGATAGTTATTTGTGAAGGGGGAAAATATGTACAATTTGTCTTGCTTCCCTACAACCAGAATACATCCTAAACACATCAGTATTCCCCTGAGAGACACTTCACTTTCTGAAGGTCCATATATGTACATGTGCATATTCCTATGGCTACTCTTAGAATACAGCTATATCATCTTTTGTAAGCAGATCAAGGTCACCATGCCCATCCCAAACCAGCCAAATGTCATTTACCTGTGCAAGAATAACATTAAACCTGTATTATTGTACCCATCACTGCCCAAGGGAAGGCACTATCCTCGCTCAGGCTTTTCTGGTCCTCCTCCTTCACTTTTTCTATCTGAGTCTACAAGTTACAGAATTAAACAGCTGCATCTCCTTTGATATTTGGCTAAATATTGATGTCTTCTGGGTGACCCGAGATCACTTGGCTTGAAACAGCAGCAGCCTTGGAAGTGTTTCATGTCTCTTTTGAAGCAGCCAAATCTGCAGGCTAGTACTGCTGCCTAACTAACAACCTTCGCTAAGACTCTTCACTTCAAATGCATTCATAGCAGCAATGGTTTTAGGAAACACTATGAAAATACAGCCCCTGTGTTGAGCCTTCTGGCAGATGCCTGAACATGCACACACCTGGAAAGCTTGGTGAAAGCCCTTTACAACCTGTCTCTGGTTTCCCAAACTGTTCAGTCAGTCTCCTACCCGCAAGAGATCATCTTGCCGAAGACCTGCTCTTCACTGGCCTCACCTAGGATATGATGGAGAGGTGGATAGTGAACACTGACATCCTGGCTTGGAGATGTGCATTTCATTCAGCATCTTGTGGTGGTGTTCCCTTTTCCCTCCCCATGTCACAGAGCTCAGGGAAGCCTGCAGGAAAGCAGCAACAAGGACATTCTTGCCCCTTTCTCTACAAGGCTCAGGAGAAGAGATCAGATGCACACAGTCACCCAAGTTACTTACAGAGAAACCTTGAGAAAGGCAGGCAGACATTACCCAGCATGCACATTAGCCTGGGAGTCAATACTTGCAGAAGGCAGCTGTACCACACTCAGTACCACTCCTCACTCCAGAGCTATGTTTTGGGAACCCAGCACTATCAAATACCAGAGAATCTAGCAGGATTTTGGCTATGTCTGCCTACACAAGTTGCTACTGCCCACCAACTGGTGGCAAAGCTAATGGCTGTTCCTTGTGATAGCCTCTCACTTGTCCCTCAGTGCTCACCTGCTCTGGATCCCCAGGCTGCATGCATCTGGAGCAGCTTAAATCGGCTCCACTCATCTTAAAAGTGAACACTGCGTATCTATGGCAAAAGTGAGCCCATGGCCCATGCTGTTATTTGCAGACAAGACTATGAGGGAAGGTTTTGGGTACATTCCCTACTTGCAATCCTACCTAAACACAAACCTTCTAATTTTCCACAAGCCCCTTGCAATCACATCTCTTCAAGCTTGTGAAAAAGTCTGGAAGTACAAAAAAGTTCTTCTATCCAACTCATCCAGTGGAACCCCCCCAGCAGAAAGAAGTAAACCAAAGCTCTTGCCCAGGGATTGGGAATTTTCCAATTCAGGCTTTTGTGGCTCCCACCCATCTGCACCAGTACAATAGAGGGGCCATGGCTGGCTCCGTGGCAAACTCAAATGCAACTGGCAGAAATGGGAAAAGAGATCTAATTGTGTTTCTCCGGGAAAAGTGGTCATTAGGAGGGTATTATCTGGATAGTGGTTATATAAACTGTGGCTGAATGGGCTCTATTTACAATAAGAAAAATTGCCAGAAAGTGATCAGAACATATGCGATGTGATGAAAAGGCTGCACTTGAGCAACATGAAAAGCCAATAATCTGTGAGGAAGTAGCTGTTTGATAGCGAGGAATTTTAAGCAGGAATAGTGCTGGGAAAGGGATTTCAAATCTAATCAGACCATCAGTTTCAAAACTTGTCAGTAGTCCTGAAGCTTGTCTGCAATGTGAAGCACCAGACACAGAGAAGGCTGCTGCAGCCCATGGCCAGGTACAGAGCCGGTACCTATCCTCTGCAAATCTAGTCTTTACAATAGCACATCCCCTGCCCTTTGGTATGTAACCTTTTCACAGAGGCAAACTCCTGTCCTTAGACATTTAGGAGGTTATCCACCTCTGAAAGAAGGAATCTGTCCCATTACCCTACAGTTTGTCCCATTAAGCCAACGTCAATCGTGACATCTCTGTAACAACCGGTAACAGCTCCAAGACTCAGTCCCTGTAAGCATAGACTGGGTATAGGGGTATAAGGATATATATAAACATAGGGGTATTAAAAACTCAGTCTATCAGAGGAGCTTAATTTAAATTGCCATGTTTGAGACCTTTACAGGGAGCATTCTGTAGGGATCTTAAGTAGCTCAGTGGAGCCAGGCACGTACTTGGTTTCTGCTACTAATCCCTCATGAACTATAAACCACCAAACCACTACAGTGAGCTCCTCATACAAGAGCACAACCTTATCTAGCCAAAGAATCAGCTCCCAGCGAGTTTTTGCCATAATTTGTTATTAATGGAAGAACATAACATGGCTGCACCTCCAACTATTTTCAGCTCATCACCTTCCAGCACTGCACGTGGTTGCTGTGTATTTATAATGAAGCGGAATTCTTCCTCATGAACATGTTCCAAGTTCCTTTGAATATGTATAAACCTGTGGTGACTAATTCCCACTCATCCTCTCTTTCCCATGCAGGTTTTTATGGCTTCCACCACAGGAAATCAGAGCTTTCTTACTCCTCTTATGAAAAATCAACTCTTGATCAGCCTTTTCCTGAGCTTCCTCCATTCTACTGTATTTTTTATGAGACACAAAGACCAGAGCTGCCTACAGGATTCAAGGTATGGGTGAGCCATGGATTTATACAGCCACACTGAGAGATGTCCTCTAATGCTCTCACACTCCTTCCAATATATGGGGGGGGTTTGCAAAGCATTGGGCTAAAATTTGCATTAGACTTTCCACTGCAGCCCTAATGGAATTTGGAATTCCATAACGGAATTCCCTCATTGGGAATGGACAACATTTTACATAGGATATTTAATTTATTGCTTTCTAACGGCATTGTTACACTGTGTTTTAGCTCACACTTCACTGCTCGGTCACGAAGATTTATGACATGAAGATGTTCACAGGCTTCATCCCCTACCCTGAGTAACTCTGTACCATCAGAATAGAGGCAGGCCCTTCCCAAGACCTGTTTCAGATAAGCAAGATGTGGAAGTTTCTTGCTCTGCACAAGATGTGCAGTTTTTAGACGGCAAAAATTAGGCAGGATGAACGCCACTGTGGAGCTCTGCTCCCCAGGTTCCTGAAGGAAGGCATAAGAAAGCCCTTGTGAACTCAAGCGCTTCTACACAACCAGACAGAAAAGTGGGTCTGCAATTCCTGGATTTCTAACAGGATTACTGTTAGAATTAGTATTGGAGTAGGACTCAAAACCCACAAGTTTCAGTCCTTTATCTCTCTGGAGATACAAGACTTCCCTTCTCCTCTCTTGTCAACAGTGCTGGGAACCACAAGACACAGCATACTCTGCAGACAGCTGTTTTCCTGACACCAGCTCAGTGACTATGGACCTTCCACTTTTGCACTGAGCGCATACACCTTCGGAGGGGTTCGTCTCAATCTTTTCCTGCTCTGAAATTTCAATCCTAAATTTAAGGTCTGACAAACCTCTCCTCTGCCATATGTCCCCTTCTCACATCATTATGGCCACCTGCAATTTTACATATAGCATATGGAAGGAAATGGAGTTGTATTTGTGCAAGTCTCATTCATTCGATGTGATTAGTCCTAGATCTTCCAGTGCAGATGTTAACACATATGGCCACTATCCTCATCGTGCTCATCAAACAAACAAGACCATCATGTTCCTAACTTCAAGCTTTAGAGTACTTACAGACTGACAGACCTAACCCTAATTTCCCTGCTTGTTATTTTCCTTCTCTGTTCAGCCACACAAATGAACACTGCACTCCCTGAACTGAAGAGAGAAGCAGGAAGATTGTTCATTAGGAAATAAGCACTCAGCTGATTTGCACAAAATGCAGACAGGCAATTTTGCTGGACTTCTCTTTTTCTATGCTCTGTTCCTCAAAAAAATCCCTTCTCCAGCTGCCCTATAACTACGTAAGGTTGTACTTATTCATTATTTAAAAGATAGGCTATCAATGATTCAATAAAGTGTCTTCTTTACTCTCAGAGTTAATGGCGAGCAGTATCCAGTTCTGCAGTAGGCTAGAGACTGGGTTTGGTAAGGTGACAGTGAGATGGTCCAGCTGTTCCACCTACTTGTATTGTTCAAAGATCTGCAGCTAAACCACTGGGCACAAAAGAAATCATTTCTATGAAGCTGTTTGAAATTGTCTTTAATTTATCAGTTTTCAAGATAGTCCCTCTTCTTACAAACACTCTCACACTACTCATACCAAGAGATTTGTAGGAGGGCTTTTCTGCTACGTTTGTAAAACCCAAACCATTTTCAAGACCACTTTTGGAAGTATAATGAGAACAGCAGTTTCTTTTCAAAATGATGAGTAGTCACATACCATTTCTAAAATGTTGCCAAAACGAGACAAAAAGGCCCTCACAACAGAGAGTGTATCCATCAGCCATCTGAATGCTGCAGAAGTGTTCTGGTAAAAGTCTGCTAAGCATAATGACACTCTATGCAACTTCCTCACCAGCTCAGCCAGCAATTGGATGCTGTTTATCCTGCCTTAACACAGACATGTCTGGGAGCATGGACCACAACTGTAGCTGGATGACTTTCTCACTGATGCTACTTGTTTCAGGGCAAAATACAGAGAACACCTACTTTGCCATTCATAAAGGCATTACATTCCCATGACGGCTGGTAGCCATTCTTATGTCCTAAAATATTGGGATATATGTATTCTTGCTACTTTTGTCAGATGCAAACAATGAAAAGAGAGTTAGGGAAAGAACAAGAGAAGCCACAAATCTATTTGATCCTTTCATATCTGAGGAAATAATCGCCTGGGATCTCCACAACCCTAAAGAAATTAATGGAAAGCTTCCCAAGAGTATTCAGGAGGCCAGAAGTTGGAAACTCCATCACTATCATGGATAGTCACAGATGTATTCCTACAGCACTCTAACAGATTAGCCCATACCTGCTTTCTCCTCTTTATCAAGGAGGGAATGGGATAAAAGACAAGGTTTGAATGGGATTAAGACTCCTAAAATGGAAATTGGTACAAAGTATGATTTACATAAGCATGCGACTAGGAAACTTCCCCGGACCTACATCCTTACATACCTCATTTCCTGACAAATCTGGTCCTAGGTGACCCCTGCTCTGAATGCTCCCTGCTTTCCACAGCCCTTTTCCCTGTTTTAGCTGTCAGAGCTGCCACACTACCAGGGCTAAGACAGTGGCATGAAGCTGCTCCTTTGCAATGCATCGCTCATGGCTTGTACCCGAGCACCACATGGACCCACTGGACAGATCAGCCCACAACAGGCTGGCACTCTTACCACTGAGGATGTGGCTTGCCTGCAGAACATTTACTACTGGAGATTAGACCTAAAAAGTAAAGAAACCAGCATAATTCTTGGCAAATCCGCTTGGACTTGCAGGTTTGCCAGCAAAGGGGGAGGGCAAGAAGAAAGCACAATAAAATAAACCTACAAATCAGTAAAACCTTTTTGCTTGTAAGCAAAGCACATTTTTGGTTGGATGACTGAAAGGCAACAGAGAGCCAAAAACAATAAGCACAAAGGCATTTTGACAGAGCCTCTTCTCAGATTAGACTTAATTTCCCACTAGCTTGTCATTACTTTGATTATAGGACTGTTATTATTGGTGTATCACAGCCTGAGATGTAACGTTGCCAAGAGGCGAGTACATCGTAAACCCTAACCAAGCATCATTTCTAGGAAGAGCACTGCTACTACTGGCTGGAAGCACTCCAACAAATGGCTCCAACCTGCCAGATGCCAGTTTGCTAAGCAGGCATTACGAAATGGGAATTGTGCTGTAACTCCACACAAAGAAAACCACAGTAGAGCTTGGTGGTGTTAGAATGGGATTCAAAACCCCCAAGTTTAAGTCTTAACTTTGCAAGGGGCTTGTTACATGAGATGGGATGGGGAGGCTGTCTACCCCAAGGGGAACCAGGGATAGAGGAAGGTGACGAAGGCAGCTTGCTGGCCTGCTATCATAGCTTATAGCCTGAGATGCTCCAAGGAGATCCATGGATAAAGCACTTACACATTCCTCTCAATCACCAACATCCACAGATCAGCACTAGCAATCTGCTTAGAACAAGCCAGAAATGCCTCAACGATGCCAGCACTGTAACAACTTAGAGTAGCTGCTGCCAAGCTCACTATTCACTATCTGCCTATAAATCTTGACCTGACATATGCATATGCTATGTTTTCCAGCTTTCTGGCTTTCTATCCTTTGTTTTGTAATCCCAAAACGACTGCAATGAAGGAATACTATCTCATCAAAATGCCTATCAGCACACTAGCTTATAAACACTCATAATAAGTATGGCTAATAAAATACAGTTTATTAGCCAACCTTGTACAGTATTTTTACAGCCTTTTCCACTCCTCATTGAGAAAAATAAATCCTTCACAGCTGTGCTGGAGCTGGCATTGCTGCCAACCTCCCTCGGTCTCACCTGGAAGGACGTGAGTAATTAAAGTCCTTATAGTAGCAGCAGGGCTGTTTATTGCCTGCCACAATCCCATCCTCTGCTCTTCTGACTGACTCAGAGAGGAACTGCCACAAATGTTGCTTCCAAAATAGATCAGCGATGAAACTTGCTTTTGTTGTGTTAAATGATGGAAAAATTCAGGCTCTCAGCTGCTTGACAGTCCTTATTTCCTGTCCCAGGAAGAAGCTGGTGGCCTCTCATAAGTCTGGTGGACCAAAATCCCTGGTCAGGAGTGCAGAAGAGCTGCCTGTGAATCACTGCAGTTAAAATGGCAACAAGCAAATAGCTGGAAGTGTGTGTGGGGGGAAGCCTTCACCCCACAACGTCCTCAGGAGTCAATGAGGCTGGAGTGATGGCAGATAAGAGATGATTTGTTTGGGGTTTAAGGGAACTATAAACATTTTGCTTTTATTTATGCCATGACCTTGCTTGTTCTCAGCCACCAACTGGGCAAATGAATGACAAAATAGGAACACTGTAAAAAGCTTCAACCATTGATTCAAAAGAGAATGTTTTACTTAGTGAAAAAGACCCTTCTCTAGCACAAGATGCTTTTGTAGCAAAGCTTTTTTCTTCAAAGGCACTTGGTGAAGTCAATTATCATGATACATAGAGTTACTTTCCATGAGATCAACATAAAACCAAATGCTTGGCAGTAAACATAAACCTCCCAAGTTTTTCCCCTTCTTCTGTCCTTTTATCTCTTTTTTATTACCACATTCAGAAGTATAAATTGGTAATTTATTGAAAAATTAATGGTAACATTTACCAAAGCGGCACTATTTGCTACCTGGGTTACTATGAGGAGAGTCTGGGTTTAGGAGCTTCTTTCTTTATGTTTTTTAACACAAGTGTAAACAAAAATGATCCAGAAAATATTATTTAAACATTTTCCCTCTTTTCTTGTCTTCTTTCTAAAAAAGAAACACTGAAATAAGCCCATGGAAACGAATAAGATTTCTTTGTGTGAATACTTTCCTCTGTCAGGACCCGCTGGGGCATGCCAGCACTGCAGCCTGGAGGAGGTACTACGGATAAAGAGATGTGTCCAGGCCACTTGGGAATCACCCAGCAAAGAAACCTCAGCATCTTCTCTCTGGGATCCTTACCCAAAGTAATAAAGATCTCTGCAACCCCAGGTATGAATTTAAACCACTGACCTGCTCAAGGCAGCAAAGTCATCAAAGGGATTACCCCTCATTAGCACCCAGCTGCTAGGTTACACTTACTACCAGGTGTACATCCCCAGGAGCAGCAGATCACTCCCTTCAGAGGAGTCATTTGCCCAGAGCAAGGTTTGCAGAGAAGGTGAATTGCTGCTAGTGGTACAAGTTACATGCCTGGAGAAAAAAATCTTCCCTCACCCTATAAAGCCACCTATGAGCTTAGGAGCACGTAACGAAATCACTGAGCAGCAGCTACGATCAGACAGACCCGATGAGCTGGTCATTCAGCTTCCCCAGGGAATAAGAGGAGGGAAACATAAATCACAGCATCCTAGAGGAGGAGCGCAAGGTTGTGATCCCCTCCAGCTGGGATCAAAGTGATGTGCGGTGCTGCTAGTTACAAAACACTGTAAGTACATATTTCCCCATGCAGCCTTTCAAGGTTCACTACAGAGCACAACCTCCTGGCCTTCCTAAGGCTTTTCCTTATGCAAGCACCTATAGACAGATTAGCTGCTGAACTGAGAAGTTGAGAGCACTCTTTGGTGCTATTAACACACTTTAATGAAATCCATTTCATTAATATTTTCACATACATAAAGTAATTCAGCTGGACTAGAAACTGTTCACATCAATTCCCTGTGACTACACTACTTACATGCTAATTCTCCCATTTCTGCAGAGTAAATCGCTCCTACCTTCTGCTATATCCTGGAGCTGAATAGACAGTGATAACTTTCCGTGAGAGATAATTAAATTAAATCCATTCAATTCCAGGAGTTAGCACAATTGAGAGGGAGCAAGCCTTTGTCCACTAAACTCTCAAGGTTTGTAACAAAGGGCCTCCTACTCTATATAATTTGTATAATGACAAGTGTACAAAATTTGTATAGGATTTTTCCATAGAAGCAGCATGCTGCATTCAGAGAAAACATGTCCTTATTATAAATGCATCCTCTGAAGCACTCCAACCCCCTAAAAATACAGCCTAAGAGTGAAGTCACACTCTATTAAGCACTGTAGTATTCTATTTTATACAGTTCTTATGCAAGCCCATTCACCAGATGCCTTACACAGTGCCCTCGAAGGATGCGGGCATCCTCTAAGCCATTCTCTCACCAGGGTGAAATTGAGGTTGGATTTGGATTAGGTTCTCTGCATAAGTGGATTTATACAGCTGCGCATTGCTAGGGGTTAATATCAGAGACAAGTCCAAACACCTCCACTGTGCATGGCAGGGAAAGGCTGTGGGACTTGTGTTTCAGGGAGCGACCCATGAAAAGAGTTATGAGGAGAGGAGATGAGACCTACTCTTCAGGTAAGACCCAGGGGCACTGCTGCTGAGCAGTCATTAGCCTGCAGCTTTTGGAAGGTGTTTTGATGGCTTAGATTCATTTGGACATGAGGCTTGAGACCTTGGCCTGGCCACAGAGCACCTGGAAACTAATGCAGGATAAAAGCCAGTTCCTTTTCCAAATACCTTCTGATGCAAATAGTTACTGTGCATGAAGGGAAAACAAACTCAAACCCTGAACATTGAAAGGAAGGTTGTGTAATAGGTGAAGACCAGGGATTATACCTTGATCCCTTGGATCAAGAAACACCCTTGGAGAAGACTATGGTTAAAGGGGGAATGATACTGCAAGTCCAGTGGCCAGGGGTTTTGCATGGGCAGATCCCTACTGGCAAGGAATGTCTATGGACAGAGAATGAGGTGTGGCTGATCTCCAACAAAGCATACTCTGGCTCTTTAGGAAGTCTGTAGAACTTGCAAGTGCCACCCGGTGTCCAAATCAAGCTTAACAGAAGTTACAGCTCTGATGATTGGGAGGTCAGACTCAAGCCCAGCAAATTGGTGAGAAAAGGGTCTTATATCAGCAAAACAGCAGCTAAAGACAACTGCCATTATTTATTGTAACATGAGTAAATCTGTAATACATCCTCCTCTCGACACAGGATTCATCCCAGATTAGCACCAGAGAACCTTTTAAAAGAGAATTCATACGCAGCACTTGGTGTAACTAATGTGGAATTGGCTTTCTCCATCCTCCTCTCTGACAAACATTTGCGTTCTAACAGTGGGAGAATCCATTCTGTTTGGTTAATCCTGATCTGTTGAAGAAGATGTATTAAATCAACACCTGCCACTTTTTAGGAATTCCTTAGAGTGAAGAGCCTTTGCGATGGATTTTCTTTGGCAAGGAACGTAACAGAAAGGGAGTGTGGTAAATGAAGGAATTCTGCAGAAGAGCCACTCCCAGTCTAAAGCAGATAATGAGCACCAGAGCTAGTGTGGAAGCAATTAATTCTAATCACTTATGAGACAATAAAATCTAATTATGGCTTCTTTGCAAACTAAAGCCCCAACAATTACTGTTAATAGGCTTTTCCTGATGGCAGATAGGGAGCAGAATTTGTTGAGGCTGGTTTTCCTGCAGTTAATTTAAAAACAGATCAGCTTTTACTTAAGGATGCCTAGGCTCACACTAATATACAGAACACTGCTATTGTGCCAAGTTTAGATCCCACAGGACAGAAATGCAATCTTAGAGGAACTCTTGGATATGCTTTTATATAATTGGCATTCTCCTCTCCACTGAGGTCTCAGATCTTTATTAACTGTTCGGAAGTACTTTCATCTCAGAACAGCTGGATGTCTCCGGCCTCATTTCAGGTATATTCATGCTAGTAAAAACAGAAACTGTAAGTGGTTGTTTTGTCATGCACTCATTTAGGTGCTGTAGTTGGGGTGTAACAGTGGTGGTAGCTCAGACCACAGCATAACCAGGTGACTTGCTTTGTGTAGATGTTGTTTGTGGCCCACATTCACCCTCTTTCTGTACCAGATGCTGCTGCAGTTTCAAACAGAAACATGTATAGGAGCAGATCTCACCCAGCCTGAACTGCATGAGGAGAGCAGGAGGATGGAGAAGGACCATGAGCTGAACTCTGGTATTTCTGATTTGGATGCTGCACCCATCTGTTTCTCTCCCAGCTAGCTGCAGAGCATGACTTCCCTTACACTTGGAATAGCTTCCAGCCCTTTCAAAGTGTAACAGCCTCTGAGACTATCGTATCTACCAGAAATGACTTAAAAGCATTTACTAACAAATGAAAGCCAACAAACCTGGAATTTGCCCAGCAACTTCAATGTCAATCCTTCTTCCCATTTACTCTCTATCTGTGCTCAAGTGCTCTTAGGAGCCTGTATTTTCTCTGTGTGGTTTGCACAGTGTTCAGATGGTAAATGGCATTACTATACGTTACTGATGTCCATGATAACATGGGCATATACTTCCTCCTCACACCATTACTTTTTTGCTTCCCTTTGCCAAGCTCTAACAGCTATGTTTAGTTGTCTGTATGAAAACTGCATAGGAGGGATTCCCCACGAGGTACTACTGCTGAGCATCATGTGCTTGGGTATCCGAATGAGATATAAATGGTACAGCATTGCCAAGGCCTTCATTTCAGGATCAACAGCCCAGGCTAAGTTACAAAACAGATATATACTGGTACCTTTATAGCTGTTGGAAGATCACTACAAAAGATTTCAATGCTTATTACTAAGAACTCAGACCTGCTGGCAGTAAGAACACACTACGTATGTGCTTCCAGCTGGCCACATCAATGCATTCAGAACTTGACTAAAGGCTCAGGTTTGACCCTCAGCAAGGTCATATTTGACTTCTTCCCCTCCAGCATTCTGTCTCCCATGAATCCTGAAAGGCAGCAAACACTTCAACCCATGCCCCATGATGCTTAGTCAGAACATAACCCACTTTCCTAAGAGTTGTTCCAAGTGCTTCTGTCATGAGGGGATGGATTGTAATGCCTCTCAAAGACAGTGAATAGCAGAGGGCTGTTTTAAGCTATAATGAGGTCTCATTACTACAAGAGATCTTGAAGGGCAAGAGCTTGGCAGCATTTAGTAATGCTCAGGAAGTCAGAAAAAAGAACAAGATTGTCTAGAGCTGGAAGAGCAAAAGTTTTTCCTGCAAAGGCACCTGATTCAGTACGATGAGTATCTTGGGCAATCATTTATACCAGAGGCTAAAAGCACTGTAAAATCAGCACAGCAATATTATGCTGGCTTTGCAGTAGTGTAAGCAACTTTGCAGACTGACAAAAACCCATATCCATAGAGTTGAAGAAACTCCATGTTATAGGGGAAAAAACTTGACCTTTAATAACAAGAAACTTTCCCTTGGAGAAAGACTTGTGCCAGAACTACAAACTCTTAGCACTTCTTGCAGCTCCCTGTGAAACAGATGCATTTGCTCCTCTTGGATACTGTCTTAGATGATCCAGAGCATTTATCCAAGACTATGGTAATCTCAAAGCACTAGCATTGCTCCCTAGCAATTACTCCTTTTTTCCCCATAGTACATTATCATAAAGCTTGAATATCATTCTTAACAAATGCTTTTGTCTCTCAGTTTCATCTATGACAAGCTTCCTTGAGTTTCTCTCAATTGGTATTATCAGTCTGCAGGATTCAATATATCTTAATTATGAGGTTGGGCGAGAGTTTAGCCTACCAAGTTAATGACAGAATATCATGTTCTCCATTTAATTAGGATATATTAAAAGGTTCATATTTAAATTCTCTTCAATGTAAGGGTGAAACAAATGTTACAGCATAACTAGATTATTCCCCAAAAATCACATTAGGCAATGTTAGACCCTGAGATGCAGAAGGAAGAAAAACCAGAAGCTTTGGGTACTATTTGGCAGCTGACAGTTGTAGAATAGCAGATTTCAATGTCCTGGCTATAGCAGTAGCATTCATGTGCTTCAAATAGCATGGCAGCACCTCCTGTCCTTGCTGAGATGACAACAGCACTAATTCTGTCTGCTGAAAGGTTCCCAAGGTCCAGTGCTACTCTAACTATGACTTGGTGTTATGAACACTATAAACAGCAGGAGCCAGAGATGCTGTCTTCTTTTACCACCTCACCTTGGCTGTTGCATGAGCCCACCCTCCTGCTAGTGGTTGTTCACATTTGACTGGGATACAGGCAGCAGGCATGCATCCAGCTGCTGGTATTGCACACACACTGTGGTTGTGGGGTTTAGTATACTGCCAACTTCCAATCCCTCCCCTACTTTTATGGATCACTTTATAATAAAGATACGGAGGTGCTAAGCTCCCAGCCAGACTCCTAGATGCTTTTGATGCAAGCACAGAGAACCAAAGCACAAACAGGCTTTTAAACCTTGAGGGTGCAAAATATACTTGGTATGTGGGGGAAGGAGAAAAAGATGCTTTCCAGCCTGGTGGCAACATCCAGTCCAGGAAAACCCAGAGACCTGCAAGCCAAACAAGACTTATTTCTCCGCTCACTGCCAAGATCATGGTGTCTTTCTTACTTGACTACTTCTTAGGACTTCTAGAAACCGGATTTTCACTGTTTCAAATGGCCTCAGAGTAAAGAGGTTTCTTAAAGCTTTTCAGTATTTTTTCCCTATTTACATAAAGCATAACCTTTCATCTCCCTGTTTTAATTCCTCTACCAGGGAGCAGTAAGTTGTCTTCACTCTCTTCCATTCTTTTCTTCTTGCCTTCAACATGCTGGACTATCACTGCTTTGCTACTAACCCTGCAGCAGCTGCCTGAGCCATCTCCATGTGATTTAAATGGTGCTAATGGCAAAAGAGTAAATCCAGGAAGGTGATCAACTGGATAAAAAGCCTGGCCTCAATATTCAGCAGTGCCTTCTGGGAAATAGTATCTCCAGAGCCTCCCAGCCCTTGGCACACTTGGAGAGCTATGGCTCCAGACTGACTACCAAGAAGAAGAAACCAATCTCTTACTAAAACTCAGATCCCTTCACATTTCACCATGGCTCTTGCCAACTTTTCTTGTGCTTATCTCAAAAGCTGTGCTCTGGACTGTCTCCTGCATCTTCATATGTCTCTTTATCAACAGTAAAAAAGAATAAAGTTACTTGACTGCTCATAGATTAGTAAATTTCTTGCTCTGAACAGCATCCCCCTTCATCTGTCACTGTCACCCTCCCCAAGATTAATAAGAAACAGATATTATAAAGAAGAATCTGTTGAAAGCAGTGCTGAACTTTGTACAAAGGATACCAATTGCAACCTTTTTTTAGCTCTGCACTTATCCCAACAGTAGATACTTCTAAATCTTTCCCTATAGCATCCATACCTTCATTACACAAAAAGGAAAGCACACTGAGAAACAAATTCAACCAGCACTCAATGTTTGCACACTGTAAACTGGAAGATGGTTTCTTGGCTCCTTTTGCCCATGGTAGGAGTTAAGAGTTCCATCTTGCATCAGTCAGAGCAAAAAGAACAACTTTTCTTCAACAGGGGAAGTGGATGAGAGACACCAAAGGGAAGTGGAGGAAAAGACAGCACAGGGGATAGTGTAGATACAGATGGGTCTGATTAAGGGTGGAAGGACATTAGTGTCACCTGCTTCAGGAGAGTGGGGAAGTGACCAGTGTTTAGCATCAGAAACAAAACATTATCACTACATAATTACACAGTACTCAGTACATATTCAGCCCTGGTGTATTTTTCTACTAAATTCCCCTCTAATTATGTGAGAGTCTGTGGCCACCAAAGCAGCTGCAGTTTAAGTATCTGCAGCTGCTGCAATAAGTAACAACAGGAATGTGTAAAGCCAAACTGGATGTGGTTCTGGGCAACTTGAGCTAGTTGAAGGTGTCCCTGCTCATTGCAGGGGGCTGGATTAGATGAGCTTTGAAGGTCCCTTCCAACCCAAACCGCTCTATGATGCTATGTACACACAGATACACATACACTGACACTCTCAGGTATAGGCAGGAGCATGTTTAAGAAATTGAATTAGAAGCAGTGAAGGTTCTCCCATTTTCCAAAACTGAGAACCCCTTCTTTAAAGTTCCCATCTCTCCAATGTTTCCTTGCCCCCTGCTCTATCACCTGGCTCCTCACTTACATTTCACATGTCTCTCCTGGGGAACCAGGGCTCTTCCTTTCTCTTGTGTACATGCAGCTGAAGAGGAAGAGCATTCATTTTGTCCTGCTGCTCTTCCCCCACCACCTCCTTACCTGAGGCACACAGGCAGCTCTGCATTGAATGATGTATCCACTGTCAAACACAAGAATGATGGTCTCCTATCAGGCCAGTGCTCATCAATGCTTAAAACTGTATAAATAAATACTTAAAGAAATAAACAGGAGAATCCAGGCCATGCAGAATTCCAGCTGAGCAGCTGTCACAATCCAAGGCATTTATTTCATTTTCAGCTCACAAGAGAAGTGACAAAACAGAAGAGGAAGAACAAGAGAATTCTGATGTGTTGCGCTGTCACTTTCTCCCCTCCTAGAGATAAAGCAGGATGGGGGGATGTGAGATGACACCAGCTGTTAATGGGATTTTTGCCACTGAAAACAACACACAGGATGCACTTCCATGCTGCTTCTCCAACCACCATTAGACATGCATTTCTCAACTGAATGGGTGAACATTGATGGCTTTGGGCCCTTCTGCCCAAAGCAGGGTTTTTGGTTTGGTTTTTTGTTGTTGGGGTTTTGTGTGTTTGTTGTTTGTTTTTTTCAGTAACACCTCTACCAGAGCAAAGCTCTGTGCACAGCAGGCAGGGTCATGTTCACCACAAGAGTTAGTACTGAAGAAATGCCCATGACAAGAGCACTTGGGATGTCAACCACATCAGAACTGAAGTCAACACCTGGTTCAAAATCTGGTCTTGGCAACTTAGCATCTATTTTTCAGAGAGCTCATGGTACCCAAAGGCATCACAGCCTCTGCCCACTGGACAGGATGCTGGGACATGGAGTCTAGCTCATGCTTTGCCAAGAAAGGTTAGACCAGATGATCCTTAGGGTCCCCTCTAACCTGGTATTCTATGATGCTTTCAGTGCTGATACGTTCAGAAAAAGCACTGCTTGGTGGTACCCAACTCCCACATCATGACACAAAATGTTGGACAGCCACCCACAGAAGTCTGGGGGGAGTTCTCCACTTCTGAAGCCTGACACAAAGCTGAAACAGCCTTTATGATACAGTGATAACCACTTGAATACAGAAACAGAATTAATGATGGCAATAACAGCCTGAAGGATTGAGCAGAACTTGGAAGCAATTCCAAGACACACATATAAAAGCCTTCCTCTCCCATCAAATCTATAGGCTGAAGATGATGATTCTTGGCCATGGTTACAAACCAAGCAAAACGTAGCTGCATAAAGTCAGTCAGCTGTTGTAGGGAATTGTGGGGAATTCATGTTCCTCTGCCTTTAAAGAGCTCCTATCACTCATCATTCTGCAGGTATCCATGGTACCACTGTGTGGATCAAGCAGCAAAATGTTTGTTACATAAAGTCATAACATCCTCAATAATCAGCAATGGAAAGGGAAAGCGTCTTTCTATGGGAGTCTGGGAGCAAGGTCTAATGGTCCACCATTAGAATAGCTGGGAGCATGGACCCAGGGAAGGCATTTCTAAGGAGGAGCAGGTTTGGTTATGAAAAGAAGGAACCAACCCTGTGTAGGATGATTTGTATCTCCTTTCATCTCCTCTGCTATGATGGCAGCTGGATCTAGTAAGTGACTCATCCTTGATCCTATGTGGAAATGGCAAGACAACAGTGGAGAGGCTGGGTAGAGGATGGCTTTCCACTGAGCCATCAGAAGTATTGGCTAGGAATTAGTTTGTGTGAGTTGGAAATACAATCAGTACAGATGGTAAAAAATACATGGTTATGTATTATGCATTATCAGTTATGGGACTGATGCGAGAACCCCTCTGTTTTGTGGTGCCAGAAGCAATAAGATTGCAGGTTGGAGATAGTTCTTCTATGCAGTACTTCCATTTTCAAACTGTCTGTAGTGGAAGAGACTCCTGGAGTCCAATTTCCCAGAGTATTTGACAGCTTCAGCAAAAAGCTTTGTCACCTGTCAACATAAAGCAGAGGAGGACTGAGCATTGCAAAGCCTTCTGCAGAAGGCTGAGTAACAGAGCAGGGTCCACACTTCTACACTGAAACCCTGAATCTACCCTATGAAGGTCCAGTCCTCAAGTCCATCCAAATCAATATCAGTTTCAAGGTGATTGTTCATGGCTGTTGCCTCCAGCCCTCTGGAGCCTGCTTGTCCTGCTGGAGAGATATAGAGGTGCTGGGCTGCTTTGGCAAGACAGCTCTGTCCCATGAGAGCTGTTGTTTCCTCCTACAGCCCAAGCCTTAAAGAGAACACAGGGTTGTTTTCCTCTCTCCAGCTCAGGGATTAAAACTCTGCAATCAAAAGGGTTCAATGAAATGCATCAAGCAGGTGTGGTAATCAATTCTGGATGGGGACCCCTGCTCTGGTTGTCAGTGTGTGTTTCACTGGTAGGCAAAGGATGGGTCTTCGATTTCCATTCCTGCTAATGATGTTTGGCATTATCCTGCCTATGAATTTGCAGCTTGGCATCCTCTCTGCTCTCCACTCACTCCAATCACAGCAGAAGATTTTGCACAGCTGGACACCAGTTCAAGTCACTGGGTTTCATGTCAGCGCTCACTGAAATCAATGGGAATTTGGCTGTTGTGCTTAATGAGAGCCAGATGAGGCTCTTGTGACAGTCGAAGCCATTTGCAAAGGAAGTCAAGGCACTGCTGGCAGCAGAAGTCCCCCTTTGCATTACTAAATATCTCTTCCCCTATCAGTATGTGAAAGGGGTTTATCAGGATCGACAAACACATAATGACTGGCAATTGGGGACTACAACAGGACAGGCAGCAATTCCACCTGGATGGCATTTTGGAACTGGATTGCCCCAAGAATCATTCAAGAAAGCCTTGCTACATCCTGCTGAAAGGCTTAAGCACCAGCCTGGAAGAAACATCCCATAAAAGAACTGTTCCCATGCATAATTTAAACATGTTATAGGCAATCCTATGCAAGAAGTTTGCTTGGAAGTGGAAATGATACAGGAACAGTTTCAGCTGCAGTACAGGACTCCGGATTGTCTTCATTTTGTGTCCTTGTTTTACTTTGAGCAATGGTATTTTGTATAGGAGCAAAAAGAAAATTCATTCAAACCACTGTGTTGCCACGATTTGCAGGCACACTGTTATTTGTCAGAGATAATGAGAGTCCCAACACACTGAAATCTGAGGTCACAAATGCTTGGAAGCTCTAAAGCTCTTACAACTAAAAGGACAAAGAACAACATGGGAAGTACCTGGAAATTAGTGAGCAGAGCAATCCCGCTGTCGATAGCCATCCTCCGGATCACGTAATTATCATGGACGAACTTGGTGTTGCTGTTAGGCAAGTTAATGATCAGATCTATTTTCCTATCCTTTACCAGCCTGAAGAGACAATGCACAAGAAAGCATCACAGTGTGTCTTGTGTAATGGAAACCTATGATGAATAAGACAACCATGCAGGTAAACAACACTGAAAATGTTCCTTTGAGCTTAGTCTCAAGGAGGGTTGAGGAGGTAAAGGCACTAAGCTGTGGCTCAGGAGTTTAGGCTTTATTTCTGTTCTATTCAGGTGATACAAAGCAATACTCAGCCTGCAAGAAGCTCAGCACAATTTTGTTAAAGGCATGACTGACTGTATTTAGAGACTAAAATATTCAGATCCCATGTATCCTTGTGTGAAAATGTAACATGGAGCAATACATCCAAGCCCTGTTAAACAGGGCTGTTCAATAAGATGATCATTAACTAAGCTGAAACCTCCCTGCTGTGGCAATTCCAGACAGCATCAGATAAAGCAAGACTTTTAGATTGACTCCGAAGTCCCGTTAAATCACTATCATTGATCTTCATAGAGCCAGCAATTTGCCCCTTCTATTTGCTGTCCTGGATGTTAACACAAGTTTGACAAGGTGGGTATTACTCTTACCTCCTAACCGGAGGGAGGCTTGGACTCTGGCTTTCCTGCGATGGCCATGCCACAGGATTTGCTGGGATACCATTAGCATTGAGCCACTCTGAGGTTGCTTCTGTGGCATAAAGCTGTTAAGGGAAAAAATGTTACTTACTGTGTGCTTTATAATACCCAAACTGTTAATCTACTGCATGTAGGTCTGACCCAATACACAGCCTGGTTGTCAGAGCTGATTTTGGAGGGCATTTTTCATCACAAGGCTGTCTTTCCATACAGAGACATACACAGAGAACAGCATGACTTTCCCATCTCTCTGTTATCTGTGATTTGTCAATGGATGATAGTCAATGAATGGTTGTAACACAATCAGAAGCAGTTAAGTGGCTTAGGAAAACCTAAATCCCTCTGACATTCAATAGGGCTTAAGTTCAATCTCTTGTAGTTTTGTTCTTTTTTGGCCTAGGCACCAAGCTTTGAAAGGCAGAACTGTAAATCCATAAATCCAGTAGCTACACTAATACCACTGAGGAAAATAGCACTCAAATACTCTCACCAATCTTCTTGTGGCTGCGTTGTCAGTTATGTTTCAGTAGGGATATGGATGCAAAATTATGCAGAAGAGTTACAAGAGGGATCTAAACACCACCAAAAGCTGTCTGCAGCTTGTGAGTAGTACTGAAGATGAAGCACTGGAAAGACCTTCTCCACGCAAAAGGCTTCCCCTTCCTCTCCTCCTGTCATATGTGCCATCCTGTCGGCTTTTTTGTGTCTTGTAGAGCTTAGAGGAGTTTTGTGCTGGTTTTGGCCTGGATAGAGTTAATTTTCTTTATAGCAGCTGGTATGAGGCTGTGTTTTGGATTTGTGGTGGGAACAGTGTTGATAACACAGGGATGGTTTTGTTACACCTGAGCAACCCAATCCTGCTG